>QYTT01078484.1:0-18266 GCA_006980735.1 Dasypogon diadema | reverse complement strand
TCAGGCTTTGCGATCTCTGCTTTTTAATTCTTCGTTTTGTATTTTTTTTCATGAAGTGTCGAATATTTGCACATGTGCTGCCAGCTTTTGTTGATTGTTTACTAAAGTATGAGGCAGAAATAACACGTGTAAAAGAAACTACGGGTAGATGTACTTCTCTTTTATTGTAAAAAACATAAACTGTAGTCTTATTCACATTCGACTTTTTTCGGCTCGTGAATGACTTAGCAATCTTATACTGCTATAAAATATGTCATCTAGTCAGTGAAGATATTAGGAAGAATTGAATCTAATGCTCAAAGAAAGGAAATGTTATAGCATATTCGATCACACCAATATTTAAATTAATCGCCCTATTTTATCTATCGTTAACAATAATTAAAAAAGAAAATAAGCTCTATACGCTGTATGGTTTTTATCTGCTGCCATTTGTATACAGATCTTCTGAAATTGTGTGAATTTAAGCGTCATAAGATCGTCAAGTCGTATCTTATTTAATATCTGAAAGTTCTACATAAGAAAATTTTCAGGGGCTGCCAGAGGGGTGCCGTATTCATTATGTGTATACTGAAATGGTGGCCATACATCACTTACAGAAGAAAGATATCATACTCAAAAGTAGAGATTAAGGTCCATATGGAGCGGGTCTATATAAAATCAGATTTTAATCAATTCTAATCAGTTTGTCGCTGGTAGCCGAGAAAAACAACTCGAACTTTTCGGAGTACGACGTTTAATATTCTAAGACTGATAACTACTTTTAAGATTTATAAGTTATACAAGTGAGTTCCGGGTTAATAATGGCAGTGTCTTACTATTGAACATTCCTGTTATATGTGTTCTTAAAACATTGTGTTAAAACAAAAAAATATAATTGTTAAAAGTTAAAAATGTGCGAATGTAAAGATAAGTGTGAAAATGATTCTAATAAGGGTGAGTAGAAAAAAACTTGATTTTACTAATTTGTGAATTTGTGAGATCTGTGAATGTATGAGAAGTTGTAAGGTGTGAAATATTTATGTGAACAATATGAATTTTATAATGATACCCCAACTGACTTTAGCTCATAATTATAAAAGGAACTATAAATTTACTATAAAAATAAAACTCAATGGGGAAAAAACTAAAAGGAGTATAAAATTATAATTTAGTGTGTTTTTATTGAAAAACTAAAATTGTAATCAGGAATAATTAATGCGCGAATTTTATTTGAAGTTGAAAAATTTGGAGAATTTTGTGCTTCTTTTCAACATTTACAAAAAGTAGATGTGAAATCCAAAAACACATCAAAATATCTTAAAACGTGCAGAAATAATATATACCTTAGTACATACCTCAAGACATTACTTAACCATTTCAAAAGTTAAAATTTAAAAAAGTTCTCTCCTTGGTAACAGATATGGCTCAAGAACATTTGTTACAACATTCTTACACAAGTATTATTTATATATAATATACTGTATTATGTTGACCTAACTCCGTGATATTGGTGATAAAATAACTATTATAGAAACTTGTCTGTAGTGGTGTGGATTCATGATGTTCTGAGTTCTAATCTTCCGCGGCGTCTAACAAAAGTCGAGTTTTTTCTACTGACCACAGAATGGTCGCTAAAAAACATTCAGAAAAAAAATTGAATGGGCCGAAATTCACATTAATCAGTAGGTGCAAAACAGATAAATTTCCTCAACTACGATTATGATCCTTAGTAGCAATGGCATGCAATGTTACTGAGCGCACAGACCAAGGCTTTCTTATTTAACTCTTTCGAGCTTAGTGCTTCCACTATGAAAACCACGAATATATATTTTTTCCTCTGCGGCCGATTTATTCAAATTATTAACAAAAAATTTTCTTGGTTCACAAAGAGTTAAAAAAATTATTCGATTATTCTTTCTTTTTCGAAGAACATTAACAGAAATTAGTTGTTGGCATTTTAGAAAAAAAAACTGTTTTCAATTAGCGAAGAAGTTCAAAAGGATATTTTACTAAGTTTGGAAAAGACTTTGTCTACGCTAACAAAGTTACTAAGAATAAAATGAGTAGGATTAACACATTGAATTGGTTTTATTTTTCGAAAAATCCTCCCTTAAGCACAATATATGTGTTTCAGCTATTAAAAAATATTCCAAAGTTAAAATGACCTAAAACAGCAACTGAAATTTCACCATTGCTGTTGAACTTTTTTCGTCGAAAGTCGAAATAAAAAACAATCACCTCAGACTAAATCGGTCCTATATAAGACGGATGATCAATTTATGAGAAATCACATTCGCAAATAATGGCCTATTAAACAGTAATTGCTTACATGATATCTGCCCAGTCATCATTGCATTGCACTATTTGAAATCTTTCCTAAACGTTCTTTCACAGTCCCAAAAAATTGTCGCTACGACCCTTTCAGTACTTGTTGGTTCTTTGGATTTTTTATGAAGTTGCTCATCAGGACTGCACCAATCCATTGAGTTGAGGGGAACGCATTACAGACAGTTTTATATTATGCAGGACACCGTAAGATACTAATGTGTGCACTATACTCTCTGTTGATTAAAAAAAAATCGTATATAGAATGAAGCTATTTAATAGTGTAAGATTTTTACTTGGGAATAAACTAATTAAAAAAGTTATGATATAAAAAAGTAATGCGACTAAAATGAACGAAACTATTTTAAATCCATCAATTTAATCACCATTGTAGACCAATTACTATATATTGATGGAGTAAATTGATGAGACTGCAAGACAGCTCATAAATTTATAAAGATATTCATCTCCTAAATCTTCGTGGTCCACTACAACTGTATAATTCACTTAAACAAAATGGACGTTATTTGATTTGTTAACTAAAATTTGTAAGTACATATTTCATTGTACATCGATAATTTATTGCTTTATTATTACTTCATTATAGTCACCACAACCTTCTTTCAACAAGAACTAGTTACTTTTCCAATGTTCAGCCCTATGATTCCAATTTTTAATCCTTAAGTTAGCAATTGTTCAACTTCTTTGTGCATTTTGATAGTTAAAATAAAATGCGATATCATAAAAAGTAACATAAATAACTCTAACTTAATCTTTCAATTTTAATAAAGTATCTATGCAGTAAATTTTAAGTCTGCAGCTCAAAGCGTTCTCTAATTAACGTGTGGAAAGACAACGAACAGCTATAAAACGATTTCTTTTTGTTTCTTCATTAATGGCTATATGTACAGTTTATTTTTTGTATCTTGATTATTTTAAGATAGTACAAACGTTTGCTCAAAGCTATAAGATAATACAACAAGAGTGCAAAAAGGAATCGATATTAGAAATTACATATTAGAAAAAAAGCTTTGTTAAATTACCAATACGTGGGTTACATAAATATTATTTTCACTTTAAATTTTTTTAGTAAACTAAACTAGTCCAATTTCCACTTTACTTCTTTCAGAATCTGTTTCAACAATTTCAACTATCGAAGCTGCACCAAAAGAAGAATCAACTGCACCATCAAAAGGATCAGTAAATTTTGATCAAGCCTTAGCAGAAACAAGTAAGGCCCATTAGTGGTATTTGAATAAGTTTGTTTTTGTTTAAACTTTTGTTTTTAGAATTCGGAAAATTTAACTATTTCTTAATTATCGTGGCTGGTTTAATCCTAACTAATGTCCTATTAGAAACATTAGGAATTAGTTTCGTTTTACCAGTCTCACAATGTGATCTGAATCTATCAACAGAAGAAAAAGGCATTTTAAGTGCAATAGGATTTGCTGGCATTATAACAAGCTCTCATTTGTGGGGATTTTTGGCTGATACCACTGGAAGACGGAATGTGATTAGACCAACCTTATTCATAGGTTTTTTCTTGACAGTAATTTCAAGTTTTTCCAATAACTTTTGGCTACTTGCAATATTACGGTATTTCAATGGATTCTTGTAAGTGTATGCACTTCTTATGTAGGTGCCTACAGAATTAATTTAAAATATTTATAGTGTTTCGGGAGGATCAGCTACAGTATACGCTTACTTAGGTGAATTTCATACTACAAAGACAAGATCTCGGGCTATAATGGGTGCATCATTTATATTCGGAGTTGGTTCTATGATGCTTCCAGCTGTGGCATGGTTGGTCATAAATCAGGGATGGGCATTTCATATTCCAGTCATAGATATAGTATACAAGCCATGGAGACTATTCATTGTAGTGTGTGGAATACCTGGACTGTTTTGTGCTTTGTGTTTGCTAAAAATCCCTGAAAGTCCGAAATTTGTGTTGTCTCAAGGACGTCAAGAGGATACTATTCGAATTCTCAAAGGAATATATTCCTTCAACACTGGAAAGAATGGAGATAACTATAAAGTAACAATCTATTCGATTTGATAGGAATGGAATTTAAATTTCACATTTTCCAGATAGAGTCAGTCAAAGAGGATTTGGATACTTGTTCCCGACCGAAAGCAAAAATTACTAAATCGAATCCAGTAATGACCATTTTACGCTCAATGTGGGACCAAACAGCTCCACTATTTATGAAAGAATATATAAGAAAAACTATTTTGGCTTGTACGATTCAATTTGGTATATTTGCAACATCAAATGGAATGTACATGTGGTTCCCTGGTATTTTAAACGAAATGGTAGAATTTATAAATCAAAACCCGGAAAATAAAACGACTATTTGTGAAGTTGTGTATGCTAATCAGGTGAAAGTAAAGCACGAAGAAATGGTAAGTTTTAAAAATTCCTCTCATTCCGAAAACTAATGGAGTACTTTTCCAGCCGATGACATGTACTGAAAGTCTAGAGATATCAACCTATCAGCATTCACTAGCTCTTGAAATTATGTACGCGGTGGGATTTGCCCTGATCGGTTTTATAATCAATGCAGTTGGTAAAATACCTATATTGTGTAAGTATACTTTAAAATATTGACTTATTTCCTAAATGGTAAACATGAACACAAATTTAGTTGTTATTCTTGTTGGATGTGGTTCATGTGGTGTTGCATCAATTTTGGTCGATATACCTATGCTTGCGGTTTATCTCTACATCGTCCTATTACTTTGTGGACTCGGCGTTACTGTTGTAAATGCTGCTACTGTTGATCTTTATCCGACACATTTAAGGTAATATACGATTTGATTGACAAAAGTATTTTAAATAAAACTTTTAATGCCTTTCAGAGCTATGGCTGTTTGCATATCTCTTATGATGGGTCGATTAGGTAGTGTCGTTGGTGCTAATATTGTAGGTATTCTTCTTGAAAGAAGTTGTGAAGCAGCATTCTTGGCGTCAGGGATTTCGTTAATAATTTGTGGATTCCTGGGTTTCCTAATATCAAGCCCACCTAAAAGCTCACAAAAAGTCGTATCAAGGCGTACGAGCATAATATCTATGACTGGAAATTGAAATATTACTCCTCGAGAACTGAAAATTAACCAATTTTACTTATCATAAAAAGTCTGATATTTTGACCTGTTAATTTAAGCTTTTTAAAGTAGTTTTTAATTAGTCCATTTGAATGTGCATTTCTTTTGTATTTGAGTCTTATAAAAAGTTCAATTTTAATGTTTATTTCTGATGCGCTAAATATAATAATTTTTATATAAAATTTTATTGGTGTTGTTCATGTTTAAATTTAATTAGTTCCACATCATTTTCCGACCAGTCTTCTAAAATAGAAATATTTCACGTATTCCTTGTTGGTATTGTTTATTACATCATAACAAATTCTGATGCAGGTCAAATGGTCGCAACTATCCCAAATCTAGATTGTATAAAACAATCACTTCCGACGGGAACTTAATTTATTGGCACTTTTCGCAAGTATATTCAACACTATTCGGCACTAAAAGGGTTAATACAGTGCACAAAAAAATTCAGGATAGATACTTTCTTGAATAACGTTGAAAAATATGGATTTAAAAGGAAGCAACTGAAGTGGTTTCTTAGTTATCTGAAATTTTATCAACGCAAGACACCACAAGGATCAATCTTACGGACTTTACTTTTTCCTAATCTACATAAATGATGTCGACGGTGATTTGATTAATTAAAAAATAATACTGTTTGTAAATAGAGTGTTCAATAGTGCGAGTAAGATGAGTGACTGTATGAGGAAGTATGGAATTTGTTAAGTTTAGTTTAAATATAAATAAATCCAAATGTACATTTTTTAAGGACGAGGACAATGGTCAAAGTAGAATTGGCAATGAAGCAATGGATAGTGTGACTGAAGTTAGGTATTTGGGTGTGTACATTGACAAGATAACTAAAAAATAATTAAATGTTATTTGCAACAGAGTCGTTTGCATTATAGCTGTATAACTTTAATATAATTGTTATGAAGTTTTCACAACAGACAAGAATTTTGTAAATAATTCGCGAACATAATAATATTATAGATTTTGAGTAATTTCAAATTTCAAATGCTGCAATGACTAGGATCATACTGAGGTGGGGGCGAAGAAGTAAAATTTAATTTAGAGAACTGTTTACAATTATTAACGTTTATTGGGCAAATATAACGATTTGTATGCGCCAGAATTAAAAATATCTTACACATGGCTACAATAAAATCCATTCGCAGCGTTATATTAAAAAATATCGAATGTGGAAATCCAAATATCACATTACCTTCATGAAGCCTACTTCAATGCTCTGGGAAGTTTATTTTCTTTGTTTTTCTCGAGAAGTGAATCTCGCTTTAGAGGTTTCGAAACCTGTAACATTAATTTAATCATTCACAATTGCATTTTAAGAATTTGCAAAATCCCTACCTTAACTGAACCAATTTTGTTGACTGTTTTTATAAAATCTTGAGGAAGTTTAATCGTTTTGACTTGTGCCTTTCCAATTCCCACTTCTTT
Source organism: Dasypogon diadema (assembly GCA_006980735.1). Taxonomy (NCBI): domain Eukaryota; kingdom Metazoa; phylum Arthropoda; class Insecta; order Diptera; family Asilidae; genus Dasypogon; species Dasypogon diadema. The sequence continues at coordinate 11,414 of QYTT01078484.1, read as the reverse complement.
CATCGAATCAACACACCTTTTAGGTGTTTTCAAATCTGTTAGAGAACGGCGCCGCAAAATTGATACATTGGGAGCATTCGATTTAGGTTTTGGAGTAGCCGATACATATGAATAACGTGTCCGGCCCTTAGGCGCATTTTTTCCGGGTGATACTTCAACTTGATCCACTGTAGGTGTTGAGCATGCATTTGGAACCATTTCTTCTGAGCTGACCACAATAACTGGTGTACTTGTAAGAGGTTTCTTTTTACCATTATCTTCAATTGGTGAAGACACTGATGAAGTGACTAACATTGGAGCAACTTTTTTAACAGGAATTACAGCTTTCAATGGACCACGAGTTTTGGGTGCTGCTTCGGTTGATTTAAATTTCAATTTTTTTGGAATAATTTCTGGTTTTGTAATTTTTATTGTAATTGGCGGTGTGTCGACTTCATGATGCGTTTCCAAGGCTGGACGCTTTGTACTGTATTGTGGATTTTGCTTGCCAGGTGTCTTCTTGTTAAAATCACCAATTGATCGCCTAACATTGTTCAAATTTGGCCTCGCTGGAGTATTTCCTAGAGATTTCCGAGGACGAGGTGTTTTGCAGTCTTTTAGTGGACTTGTCCTGGTCCTTTCTCGTTGTATGCGAACGCTTTTATCATGCAAACTTAAAGAATTACTACGCTTTCGGTGCTGAGCATTACTGAATTCAGGAGAACCATCACCTTCTCTGCTGTAAATTTGTGTTGATTGCCGAACTAAGGGTGCTGGAGTCCCCATCACAACTATATAAGTGGGATTACTGTTGACAGAAGCTGGTCCTAGATTTGTTTGTACAACGTTTACATTCTCATTGCCAAATAACTTACTAATTTGTTCAACAATTTCGGGGACTGTGGTCTGAATTCTGGGGGATGAATTTTCAGGGCTATGTACCGTAGTCGATGGACTCAAAGATCTACTTGTAACGGCAGCTTCTGCTTCACACTGTTTGAGATTCTCCTTTGGACTGGATTTATCTAAATCAAAAGTACCTTGACGGACAACTAACTGCGGTGGGGTCGGTGGATGTGAGGCTTCTATCTGTCCTTTATTTTGATTAGCAAGCATATTGCTAAGGCTCTCTAATAAGATGCTTGCCTCTGCTTTTTTATCATCATTGGAACACTCAAAGACAATTTTCTTCAAGCTCTCGATTAATGCATTAACATCAGGTATATTCTCATCTTTCCGTTGCCGTTGCAATTCAATTCTTTCTTTTAAAGCGTTGAGGTCTAAAGACCTTCTGGACGGAACTTTAAGAGCACTAGAGTCTATGTCTTTATCTAAAGGGCAATTATTCTCCTGCGTATTCCGCACGGCTTCGAATTCAACAGGAATGACAGGCGGTTTAGCCTGGTTTATTTCTTCTAATATTGGAATTTTCAGCATTTCTAGATCGCTGTCTAAATCAGCTTCAGAATCTTCCCAATTTGGATTAATTGCCATTAGATCATCACAGGAATCTTCTTTCGAGGAGTCCACTACTATCATTCTTGAAAGTTTTTCTGCCAAATGACTTGCTTCAGTGAATACAGACTGATCAGAATTTGTAGAGCATTCTGATGAACGCAGTGGAGATATAGTGGAATTAACTAAGCTAAGTTTAAGTAAACTGGAAGTATTTTTCTTCAGACTAAGTTCTTTCTCTGGAACATCTTTCAAACTGCTCCGTTCAGCATCTGCACTTCCAAGAACATTTTCTAAGCCAGTATCAGATTTTTCACAGAGAACCTGTTCATTTGTTTGTTGTGGAGAGGATGAGGAATTAATAAATCCCTTATTAAGTACATTACTACTGTCGTTATTCGACTCGGAGAGTATTGTGTTTTCTGTTATAAAAGCTCTATTCAGTGTGGAATTTTCATTGCTGTCGACTGAATTGAGTAGAGGAGATTCTAACATAAAAGCCTTATCTAGAGAACATGGAGAATACAGGGAACTAAGACTAGAAATTGAACTCAGCTGGTTTGAATTATTTGATCCAATTCTGCTGAAGTGGGGAATGTTGAGTTCATTATTTACTTTATCTTCAGTGTTGATTTTTTGGACGTCTTTATTACCTACATCAGGCAGCGATAATAAATCGCCTACTTTTACTTCAACGTTTACAGCCTTTGAATACTTTTCTGCTTCTTGGAACACGCATTCGAATGGATCGTTCAATAAATCGACTTCTTTTAGAACTTTATCAAATGGGTTATTCTCTAGACTGTCCCTTCCATTTATTGAATTTACAGATAATAATACCTCATTGTTCCTTTCAGCTGGAGTTGTTACTCTAATCGAATTATTAAACTCTGCGCTCAAATCAATTAAATTTTCAGTTTCCTGTGTTGACATCACTTCAGTATTCCTAAACAGAAAAGGTTTGTGTTTCAAATTTACCAATGACTACTTAAATACTAACCCTTTTATCTCCTGGCTAAGAATATTTATTGTTTTTGAAGGATTTTAATTCAGGCTTTAAATGCTATTTGAACTGGAATAACAGATTGTCATGTTACTTGAAATAACGTAAAGTTAACGAGGTTTTGCCCTTACCGGAATAATTTAGTGCTGCCATATTAAATATTTTGAACGATCCATGTTTTTGAATGTTTACAAAAAAGATACCAATTATATTTTATTATACAGAAAAATTTGAGAATGTTTGGAAAATACTTTGGAGTTTTCCCTGGTCCAGCGCTAGAAAGCTTTCTCAGCAAAATAAATCACAACGCTGGATTTGCATTTATAGATTTTCTTATCTGGTAAGGTCACAGCCAAGACATTTAGATGACGGATTGATTTGTCATTTCCCGAATTTTTGCACAGTTGTTGGTTTTCCATAAAAATTTTTTGGGAAAAATGGCAAATTTCATGCAAGAGAGCATTGTGAATATTGCTTGTTCTTGTGGAATACTAAATCCAATAACTAAATTATACTTTTGTCGTCATTGCCTTAAGTTAAGGTGTGGTTTTTGTGTGTGTCATGAGGCAAGTAAATTATTCCTTTAAAATATTTGTTACGTTGCTAATTCTTTCCATATGCCACAAACTGCAAATTAGTTCTAGAAATAACACTGTTTATGGTTGTTCTATTGGATTTCACACTGCACACATTTATTACAGGTGGACTCTCATTTCTGCTCCAATTGCCTTGAAAACATTCCCTCGTCGGAGGCAAAACATAAGAAGAATAGATGTAATAGCTGCTTTGATTGTCCTAGTTGCCAGCATACGCTTTCAGCGAGAGCAACTACGGTTAATATACCAAGGTAAACGCTATTTAATTTTTTTGGGGGGATTTCACACGGGCCAGTTTGTAGGAAACCGGAGGAATCTGGTAAAGAAGGGGAAGGCGATGGTAAAACAATAAGCCGTAAAATGTATTATTTAGCATGCTTGGCTTGTAGATGGACTTCTCGTGATGTAGGAATACCAGATCAGACTGTTGGTAGATACTGTAATATTGTTGTATAGTTCTCTTGATCTCATTTCTTACATTAATAGCCACTGGCTCCTGGCCTGACAGTGAATACTCCAATCAAACTCGTTTTTCGTCCCTCTTGGAATACTATCAGTCCGTTGTGCTGCAAGAAAAGCAAGAAAAACAGGATTATTGGCGGCGCAAGACTCCAAAACAGCATAAATTTCCCAGTCTAACAGTATAGAAGCATTTTAATTCTTTTCTAACTAATTTCTTGGCATTTTTAAACCATTCAGGACCGCACTGGCTTGACCGTATCAATGATTCGTCGTCAGATTGGCTGGTCGGACAAAAGCCCTCCAAAGGCTAAACTGATATCCATCACTCCATCTCTGGCAATAGACGAAGTGGAAGACTTGCCTGACTCGATCTTCACACAGGAATTAAACTTGAAAAATGGTATTACTAACATATGTTAACTTTTGCGATACCTATGCTGTGCACCCAACAGTTACTACCATCAGGCAAAGACACGGTCAGCCTGCCGACCAACCATTTACGGTGAATAAATTATATCCACAACGAAAGAGTTTGTGGATCAAACGCTCATTGCGCTGCCGCCAGTGTGAGCACAACGTGATTAAGCCAGAATATCATCCGGGATCCATTAAATACAGGATTCAATTGTTCGCAAGTTACCACGTCCCAGAAGTTCGTCTTGTCAACTGTGAAAAACCTCTAAAACCAGGAGAACAAGCACAAGTTGTTCTGAAACTATCAAATCCAACTATGCACGACATGACCATTACAATTATGGATCTGCCAACGAAAGATGAGGAATCTCAACTTATTGACGAACTAAAGAAGGGCTTCGAACGTCAAGTATCAATTTCGTCCTCATCAAGTTTGAATGTAACTTTATCACGACAAGCGTCCTTAACAGAGGAGCCTCGTTTCGTTGATAAAAGAGTTAATGCGCTCCTAGAACTTCCAGATTCATCATTCATTTTAAATCATCGTGATGATAGTGCAGAATTCGATGAAGATGTGCAAGTGCAGCGGGAAGAACCGAAGTACATTCCATTTTTTTCCTCAATACCAGCTCTGTAAATGGATTTTACTTTCTTTTTAGGTTTATTATTTGGCGAAAATCGAACAAGGCATCAATTAAACTAAACCTGACCCCCAATGCAGATCTGGAAAAGGGAACTGATGTTGTTATTGGGTTTTCTCTACAGTACACTTACGTCAACACTGTCACTAATACGCCGGATAAAAAGGATCCTCAGCAGCACGCTCTCACGTCTAGAGTCTACGTAAAAGTGGGAAATATTTATTAAAAAGTTTTTTGATTCTTAATATTAACTCGTTAAGCCTATTCGCTTTAGTTATTGCTTACACAGTTCACTTTTTATATTTAATACATGCATGCCCTTAAAGTGTTTTGTTTTAATAAAAAGACCTGCCAACTGCCCGCCGCTTGGGATACGTGGGCTAGTTTTCCATCACACAAAATATTGGACGTTTATCTTTCTTTATAATAAAATCAGACGACAAGCAAAGTACCCAAGAGACGGCTCCCTTCACCAGTAGTTGTCCAGCATAGTTGAATGTGCGGGATTGCTACAATACGGAGGGCCTAGGAGACTGTACGGGATCGTACAACACTTGAAGTAGTTCGAAAAGGAATTCATCGACCGGCGTGGGATGAAGGATGTTTTCCCGAACCTTAGCCAGTGATGGTAGGCGTATCTGTTAATTCCTGACCTCCAGTAGATCTTTAATTCGGCGTTTGCATGCAGGAGGCAGTCTGTTCTGCGCTTGATTCCAAAGAAAGAGGTCCTGCAGAGGATACGGAACTGGAGGCTATAGTAAATCTGTGCAGTGTGGACCACAAAGTCGTCTGCAAAGCACTAGGGCTATAGTCGGATTAGTGATTGCTTTGGTGATATACTCGGACCAGTCCTACTGAATTCCTGGCTTCAATATTTTGGTATCTAAACACTTGATAAACCTGCCAAATTTAGGAATTAATGGAAAACAAATTCCACCAAATTTCATGCACATTGCAAACAGATATTGTCCTTAAATCACTTTATTAAAAACAGCGGAAATAAAGATGTTCAGTTTACAATCTACGACCGCGACGACCACCCTTCCTGCGAGTGGAATCTGATGGAATTGGGGTAACATCTTCAATTCGCCCAATTTTCATTGAAGAACGAGCTAAGGCTCTGAGTGCCTGTTGAGCGCCTGGTCCAGGAGTTTTTGTTTTGTTTCCTCCAGTGGCACGCAGTTTGATGTGGAGCGCAGTTATCCCCAGAGATTTGCATTTGTCTGCGACATCCTACAAGAATTACATCGCCTTGTTAGTTTTATAAATTCCCTGAAATATTTTGAGAATTTCACCTGAGCGGCCAACATAGCAGCGTATGGAGAAGCCTCGTCACGATCTGCTTTGACTTTCATACCACCCGTAACACGGGCGATTGTTTCCCGGCCTGACAAGTCTGTGACATGCACAAAAGTATCATTAAAACTTGCATAAATGTGGGCCACACCAAAAACAACTTCTCCAGCTCTCACTTGAGGTCCAAGAGACACTTGAACTTCTTCTTTTTGGGTTTTGTTTTTCCTCGGAGCCATGGTTTAACTGCAATTGAAAATAGTCCCTGTTAGTGCAAGCTGTCAAACCCGAAATTCATTCATAAACATCGAACGGAATGAGCAGCATTTGGGTAAAATATAGACTTTTTTGGCATTGTGTTAACTTGAACTTTTCATCAAAGTAGTTATTTTCAAAGCACCCAAACACTTTCATAAAGTATTTTTACAAAATCTGAAACTCACAAATTCCTCTATCCTCTCGGATTGCCGGATATACAAGAAAGAACACGCAGCGCCGCTTTACCAAATTGCTGGAAATTAGAAACAGCATTGCCACTTGCTGTCACTGTGTGCATTCGAAAAACGTAGAATTCGATTAGTGTATTATATTTAAAAATGTTCTTAAATCAATTTATGCGTATAGATTTGCTTGAGAAATTGGAATTTAAGATTCTTCAAGCCTTAATAAAGTTCCAAAAATACTTGTTACATTTGAAAAAATATTGCAGTGCATTACAAAAGAGACGTACGCACATTAAACCAGATCTATCATAATAGTCACTTGTTACTTGTTTTCTTGTTTTAAAATGAAGCAATTGAATTTTACATCTACCTCGGATAAAATATTCATTACAATTTGATTTGAGATTTTTAATCCTGGAGGACCAATAGTTGTTTGTTTACAAACAAAATTCAAAGCAAACGCACGTACAAGGCTGTAGCGAATGTCAATCATATTCGCACCTTTTCGTGGGTTATTCGCTTTTGCCCGATGTTCCGTTAAGTCAGTCGTCAGTCAGCCATATTTGTTGTTATCGTCACTCGGGGAGACTTTTTTGTATAAATCCCAAATTATTTTCAAATTTTACAATCAGACAAGTTCTATAATATCGGTAGAATAATTTGGAAACAAGTAGCAGTTTTTATTTTCGGTTTCTGACTTCTGTTGGCGATAAAATCGAGAGAAAATTTTACCAACAAAACCTCATACAATGAATACCAACAAAAAGTGTTTGGGGATTGAAAACAAAGGGCTGTAGGGAAAGTGATGGATTTTCTATGATCTGTTGGAAGCTGCAATAGGCCCCAGCAGCTGATTAGTTTAGCGTGCTGTTTCTTTCTCAGAATATTTAATTCTAGTGTATTATTGAGTTTTTGTGTTTGGGAAAATTGGTTCTGATATATAGGAGAGTTTTTTTTCTTTTTTTTTGGTTTACACTTATTGTGGGCTTAATCCGCTGTGCTTGATAAATTTTTATCAACCTGGCGAACGGAGGCAACGGAGGTGGAGGCGCTCAGTCGGCCGCCGCTGTCGCCACTAGCCACCAGGCGCAACAAGGTGCACAAAGGAATGATGCGACGGCGGGCCAGGATTGGACTCCTGAGGAGTGCGACAGGTTTAGTTTTGATGATTCCGACAGATTTGAAGAAGACTCCCTGTGCAGTTGGAGCTCTGAACCAGAAAGTTTATGTAATAATTGGCGCGGTTGGAAAAGGCCTATTACAACAAGTGGATTCGGTGGTAGCACGACAAAAAAGACGTCAGAAGGTAAATAGCAAATATTTGTTTTTCCTATTTCACATACAGGGAAATGTGTGATTGTATATTGACTAGATTCGATTTCAATTTAAACATTATACTATTTTCGAGTTTTTAAAATGAAAGTATCCATAAAACCCTTACGGGCAGATAAAAAAGGAATACATACAAAATTTATTATTCTGGTGTAATTTTAAGCATATTAACTACGAGCTACTCGAAAAAGAAGACTGCACGTACAATATTTTATATATATGATCCTATTTTTGACTGCAAGACTGAAGTAGACATGTAAATTGTCTAAAAAGTAAGTGCAAATCAGAATTATCCAATCTCGTCTGCCGATCGTTAATTTAGTTTTTGCTTAAATAAAATCTTTCAAAACATTTTAAAAATACAATCGTTTTATTTGCATGTGTACATATAATAAAAACGTCCCTGCAAATGTGGGTGGAATAAATTCTACATGGCCAGATTAGTGGTCATAAAAGCTTGATTGCAATAAATTTTATATAAATTTGTTTGGGAGGAGTCTTGAACATAAATATGGGAAGGTATAAATTTGCACTTGAAACTGTTGAGTGGACTGTAGAAATTTAGTTTCTTTGAAAATGCAGCGATTTTGTGTCTGTAGAACGTAATGAGAATTATATTTGTTCGGTGGTTCAATATTCTGAATTCATTATTATTCATTATTCAAAATTTAATCTGTATCTATTTAGTATTATATTGAAATATATTTAAAAGATGATTGAATTCCTTAAAGGAGTTTTCTTTGGTATTCAACCAATCCAGTACTAGCGCCATCTATTTGTCAGCTAAAGCCCTCGTTTTCAAGTTTCTCAACTGCGGCTGAAATTTTCATCTGAGTTTGCGGTGGGATTTTAGCAATGAAAAAAGTCAACTTAATCAGTCTAATCTGAGTTAGAGCCGCTAGCGCAATTTTTTATTTTTCAGATTTCAAAACAAAGGCAAATCGATTATTAATTAGGAACCTCCAGATTTTTCATGATTTTAAGACGAGTTATCCACTAAAACACCAATACTCCTCTCAGCGCTATGATAACATCAAAAGTGGGGTCTCGTTTGTCTATGCTAAACGCATGCCATTTTACTGGCAAGAATTGAGAGATCTAATTTACATTGGGGAACCAAAACTCTTACTACTCGCAGAAGGCTTTCAAAGACCCATTTATTAAGGCCAAGAGAATCCAGTAAAGGGATAGTGAAATAGACCACTGCCTCTGCCAAGATTCGTCTTAGCTGGTTTGCGTCTGAGTGCTCCTAAGCAATTCCCTTATCTCGACATTTCTTGCTGTTTTAAGCAGCCGTCCTCCTACTCACTCTTTGCCGTCTCAGTATCCTCCATGTAACAGTATGCATGCATCACTCTTTAGGATCCCCATCCTTATGAGGTGATATCCAAAACTTCCGTGCCCAGTAGTCAGAGAAACCAACCATCTGATTGCTTCTCGTTTCTTGCTTAGAACTTTTCTTAGGTCGTTCTGCTCGACAGAACAAATTTAAGTTTATATAAAAATATTCCCCGACCCATTCATCACTGATAAGACGCTTGTGAAATTTTTTGGTTATCGTGACCCTCTTGATCCGTTCTTAAGCGTTGTGAGCTCCTTGATCTCCTTAACGTGATCCATGTACCATCTTTCTGCGTCCTGAGTGTTGCAGAGTTCCAGATCTTTTGTCTTCCTAGTGAACATTATTGTTTCCATCTTGCCCGCGTTCATATTGATATCCTCTCCCTTACACCATCCTTCCACCATTTGGAGAGCATTCCTCATGATATCAGTGGTAGTGGACATGAACTCACCTCTCGCCACGAACGGCACCCACTTTTACATGCATCGAGAATAACAGGTCATCTAATGTCTCAGTTGACTCCCTAGAAAATGAGATAATACCAATGCGGTCATCTTCTTGTGACCCTTCTCCTAATATTCGGGTGAACGGTTTGTCCACCCATTTCTCAGGTTATAATTTCTACCCTCTCTTTCGAAAACAATTGTATTTTAAATTTATCTATTTAGTTTTTTTCCAAATATTAATCAGAACTCAAAATTCGAAATGTTTTAATTTTTGTGACCTTTATTTCAACGTCCAAACTAACACGAAAAAGCAGCCCTAGATCTTCCAATTGGGACCGCACCAGGACATTATTTTTTAAGGTATTGTTTAAAGGAACAACCTATGATGCATACAGCACAGCTTAGGCAAAACCCCAGTGATTTCACAAGTACAATTCTCGTTAACAGAATTATCTCAGTCAGATAAATCACCGCGCCTTTTACAAGAGTCGAACCCATGCCCACTGAGGAGAAAGTCGCAAACATGCGCCTCATTCTGCTCGGCCACCGGAATCGCACATACCAAATCTAAGGTTTTTCCTTAACATATGCAGATCGGTGGGAAAGAGTGAATCAAATGTGAAGAGTGGAATGCATGTCTCACCATAGTTTAAGGACAAAAACCGAAAAGAATATTGCACGCACTTTGCTCCACATGTTTTGGCAATTTTAACCCTCTAAGTACCATCGGACTACATATATACATACCGAACGCGATTGGAAAATGTAGCCGTCTGCGAAAGGAAAGTGTGCGAAATTGGAAGTAATATAACGACAGATCAAGGAATCATACAGTCATTTTCATTTGGCAACGGGCTTCTGTAAAAGATACAAATATATTTCGCGTGGGGTGTCCTATACCCCAAATGGTTCTGTATTTTATTGGTAGATTAAAAAGTTTGGCAGTTATTCAGGTATATTTTTAATCGATATATCATCTTTAAACAGGATATGAATTAAAAAAACGCAAATTCCAAGGGTTTAAGAGTTGTTTGTTTTCTTTGCTAGCCCAGATGTAGAAACACGATAAAATATAATTTTCTTTTTCAGAATTGAGTGTTATATCACATTAAGTTTTATTTGCTATTAAAGCTAGGCCAGTAGTCGAGCTGGTAATTCTGTAGATTTACTTCATTGTCGGCACGCGATCAAAATCCAGCAAGGGACATAACAAGATATATTTGGATAACAACGGTTGAGGCAATTCTGCTGACCATAATTATTGTACTTGCAAGTCATTGTAACAGATGTTGGACAATAACTTTCATGATTTGAAAGTTCTGAATAAAGATTATGTATTATATTTATATTCAAACAAATTTTAAGGCTTTAGCTGAGAGTTTCAGGGGTATTGAAAATATGTTCAGTTTTTTATTGACAAACATAAAGCAGGAATTTAGTATAAATAAGTTAAAACTATGAGTAACACTTAATAATTTATTTCTACACTTTTTCGTTAATATCATATTGATAGTGCTTGACATACCTATAGTAATGTGTTGAAATTTTAGCTGATTCCACTTTGCACACTAAAATTTTATGCCTCTTTATTTTCATAAGGTTATCACATATGTTTTGGGTTTTGCTGGATATATAAATACCGTGGATAATGATATCACAATTATAGAATTCAATTATGAATTTCGGAAATTGTGAAATTTAAATAACGGGAATTAATAAAGTAGTCTCGTTAACAGGCAATACCAGAATAGGAGTACAAAACTTCAAAACGAAAGAAAAACAAAGTGGTTAAGGAGTCTTTGTTGTATTTCCCTTTTTAATCCAATTATTCGCATTTTCTTTCCAACCTCCATCAACATTATGGTGAATCAGATGCCTTCGAATTTTTTGCTGACTTAAATACAACAGATCCTCACGGCCTAAGCGATATTACAGAATACAAAGAAACGAATTAAAACTGTTTGTCGTGTTTTAAACAGGTTTACTATTACCTGTGATCAGGTTGAGT
>QYTT01078480.1:0-29318 GCA_006980735.1 Dasypogon diadema | reverse complement strand
ATTTCTGGGCGAAGTCTACTATTGGAGTCTTGTATGTCTGGTCAGGCCAGTTAGCCAGCCAGCTCCAGTCAGTTGAGTCTTGAAGTTAGTCTTTCGTGGGCTGTGTAGGTGGTAATTTCACGTCTTGCGGTTTTTATCGGCATCTCGTGGTCGGGAACAGTTTGTCTGGCCTGATCTCGTCCAGAACGCTCAAGTGCGCCACTATAACCTTCTTCCGATGTTCGTGCATACTCCAGACGAGTTTTCCGCTTTGATAAGTGCAGCATTGCATGGCATGGGTAGCGCGTGAATAGCGTAAAATTTCGTGAAGTGAATTCGGTCTCTGTTGGTGCAATCGCACCACACCTGGCGGAAAGGTGCTCTTAAGAGTGAAGTGATTTCTTTAAAAGCCTTGTGCTTCAGTACAGTTCGTTATATTGCATCCTCTCGTGGTGTAGCCATGCGGCCCTTGGAGTGTCTGTCCCTCCCCTCAGCTGCTGGATGTGCTCCTTGAATTATATTACGATCACCGGCCAGTTTCGATTACAATCCGCCCCAGCGAATAATCAGCAGACGTAGGTATGCCGGAAGAATACTCTGAGTCTGGATGAATGGCGATGGGAAATTAATTGCGTTCGTGGTCCATCCTCCTGCGTAGCACCTAGGGCGCGAGAAATTGATGCTCACTTTGATTAATTCAAAGCTGTGGTAAAGAAGCCCTTGCATTGGAAACCCATCTTATTTCTGACTTCTTAGAGGCAGACGGGTGCTCTGTTTGTTTTGTTGGCCCCATTTTGATTGACATCCCACCTTACCTGGACGGAAAGCGTCTTAGATAGAAATGGCAGTTTTGTGTAGAATACTAAGCGACGTGTTAATTGGGGATGTAATTGGAGGAGGACCTGGTTTGATAATGGAAATCTGGATTTAGAGAGAAGCTAGAATTGGCCCACATGCAAATAGAATCAACATTAAGTGATTGATGGGCTTCATCAAAATAGCCCTCAAGGTTAATTGAGTAGTGTGTGGTACTTTTCGGTGGTAGTGATGCATGACTTTCGGTTGCTTTCGCCTACTGCTGTCTTAAAACACAAAGGGCAATAGGTGCAGATCTCCAGGTAGGATTCTCTAAAATTCCTTTGAGAAGTACGCCAGGTATTCGATAAAGGATGTCAGATATCAAGTCCAAAATACAACATTGCCTCCAATGTAAACTTGTTGAGTTGGTTATTCAACTTTTCGTATATTCTTTGTGGGTGTTAATCTTGAAAATTTACTTTAAGAACCCCATTTGATCTCATGGCATTCTCTTGATCTGGCAATACTTGTTGCGTGATCATTTTTGTATGGTTAAAGCAAGCAAGATTTTTGTTTGAAGTCAACTATTTTCGAACAACGAATTGGTCCAATCTGCTGAATACCACCTTTTGAAACCTCTTGCACCATTGCCGAACGATCATCATTTTGATTATTATTTTTTGTATAAGAAGTATCACAGTATGTGATTGTCTATTTGTGCCAAAAACTCACTTGGTTTACCTGATTTAACGTTTACCTTATGAGAACAAAATAATGAAAGGTAATTAATTGAAAGAGGTTAGCTAAATCTGCACTACTGTGCTACTGTTATATATATAACACAATGCAAAATTACAAACTCCCTCTTTGAATCAAAAGAATCTTTTTCTAAGATCATTCAAAGCCTAAGTTTCTGTCTTCTTTGAGTTTGTTTTGTAATGGAACATTACATCGTGAAAGAAGCCTATCTTTTATAACAGTTTCTTCTTTCTTTGAAGAAAAACTAACTCATTTGAATTTCTTTGATTTGTGCAGTAAATTAACTCTAAAATAATTTGAGTCAATCGTTCTCAAACTAACTTCTCGAGTAATTGTTATACAAACTAATTAAGTACGATAACATGCAACATAAGTTCTGTCATTGGTCTAATGAATAGAAAGGTCTTGATTTTTCTTTTACCTAACCTGTTTCTAGAAGTTTCAAAGTAATTAGGAGTTTTGTCCACAAAAGCCATTCACCGATTTAGACCAATTAATTTACCCCGTATTATTGGTATAAGCGCTATAATTTATTTTTTATTTATTAGCTACGGAGCAACATTCCTTGTTTTCTATTTAAATTAGAAATGTCTTGCAAGGTCATTCAATTTATACCAGTCACATTTGTTATTGGTCTAAACTAGAAATTCGATATTTGACACTAGGATTCCTTTCCTTTGTAGCGACAATAAATTGTAAATGTAAATGTATTAATTGAACGACTTTGTGGCCCTTTTAAGTTTTGGTCTAAACTAAGATGAGTGACAACCTGCTTTCAATAAGCCAATTATAAAAAACGTAGTGTTAATCACCAAGGCAGATTAAATTTGAATTCAATCCCCCCGGCGGCGTTCATATAAAAAAATTATGGAATTCGAACAGTTTTCCCAATGGTCACTTATTGTAAAAGCTTATAAACCTTTCAATCTTCTTCTCTAGTCCCCCAAAAGCAGCCGTTCACCCAACGAATAATATGAACAAAAGTTACTTACTTTATAATAATACGGTATGACCTTCGGAGCAACCTATTTTTAGCCTGCTAAACTTAAATGTCCAAAGTGCGAAAAATAATAATCTGAGAAAGGAATAGTCCCCCCACTCAGAGGTCAGCTGGCCAGGGCCATTACGTAATTTTCGCATTTTCTCTTTCAATTTGCTCGGATCACCGCTGCTATATTGAATGGGCACAGCATCAAGAGGGGCTTCTCCATTTGTTATCTTCTTAAAAAAAGGGCAACATTTTATCTTTAAAACAGCCAAAAATAAGCCGATTGGGAGTGCAATCAAAGTAATCCCCCGTCCTCAATCAAAAATTTCTTTCTTCTCGAGATGTCGACAAATCAAAAGATCCTCCGAACCCCATCTCATCCTTGTCCTGATTGAAATCTTCTTTCGGCTCGGCAATTTAATACCATTTTCCTTGGAAAAAAAATCGAGAGGAGGTGGGGAGCAGAGGACTCATAATGTAGAGAGATGCTCCTTTCGATATTTTGCTCTTCGATTCGCATCATCTGAAGCTCCCAGCGCCCAAGAAAATTGTTTTTTCCTACAATTCTGCTTCTACTCTTCCTGATTTCTGTTGCTCACCAATTCCACTCGTGTGTCTGGGAAAATTTCATTATCCTTGTAACGCGACAAATTGTGTTATAAGTGCCTGTCCGGGAATCAAGAAATCTCTCAGCATCCATCCCTTGATCGGGTAATGACTTCATCTCTGAGGAACGCTTTCATTTCTCGGCAGGAATTGCATAGTAACGAAAGGAGGAAGTCAATCAAGTGAAGAAGTGCGTTTTATCTGTGCCACCTTCATCATCGACGCGCTATCAATCTGCGCGAGGAACAATGTAAAAAAAAGAAACGGAAATTTCTTGTGGAAATTATGTGAGTTGTGAGCAGAAGAGAAATGTGATATTCCTTCAAGTGAAAGTGCTTTCCTAAGACGTGTGAATAGATTCGCTCACATTGCAAGCAAAAAGTTGTCATCAGGGTTTATCACTTCTAGGAAAATGCTGAAAATTCAAATGTTGGAGCAGATTGTGACCAGTGATGCTGTGGAGAGTGAAGAGCAGGACAAACAGAAACAGATTCAAATACAACAGGCGCCTGGTAGGCATTCTGCTGGATCATCACCCTCCGGGTAAGTAATAGAAAGGAATTGGATCGATTAATTCGAAGTTTTCAATGTATCCGTGTTTTACAGTTTTGCATAATTTTACAAGGGGTGGGTTCACATTGCTTGAAAACGATGGTCGAAAGATCGGGTTACTGTATAAGTTTTATAACGATCCAATTGTTCGACAATCGTTTTTGAGCTACATGATCTAAAAGTGTATAGAAGTGTATAACAGTTCTTAAAATAAAAGCAATTGTTATACACAACAAAAATAGAAAGAACTCCACTTGCTTTTCTAAAACTGCTACTTTAACCATTTGAATGCGGAGTATAGCAGTTTTGCTCGTGAAACGAGTGTCATCGCTCGCACGAATGTTGCATATCGGTGCACGAATGTTGGGGAGTACACCATTAATAAATCTCCAGACAAAATCTTTGATCTGTGAGAATCCGGTTCAAAATACGTTTGGTCCTTCGGCAGGGATCCTAGTTTAGATTTTTAAAGATCGTCCATATAAAATAGCTGTATGTAAATTTTTTACTATATGACGAACATATACATACTTGATATCTATTTGCCAAGACACTAAAAGGAGTCTTTGAATATTTGTATCCGATTTTGGTTAGAACTAGTCCTTCAACAGAGACTTTATATTATTTACCACGTTCAACCCAAGGCGCATTAGCAACGTGGGAAAGCTCTCTTCATAAGACAGCCTAAGAGAGCGGCGGATTGAACGTGTTAAACTGAAAAATATTTGCGAATGTTAATTTAATATCTTTGTAAACCAACTTCTAGGCGTCAGATCACCATTCCTGATGAAAATTTTTATACATCTTGATTTCGGTTCTGCTAACGTTTGGTCCTTCTGTACGGAACCAAAACAAAATTCATCTTCCATTACAGAGCTCCGAAGTAAATCTACTGCAATTAGTAAGCAGTTCTTTGACTCTGTGAGACGTAAATCTCTTTTTTAACTATTTAATGAAAATCTACAAACTGTTAGCTACATTCTTCTCTTATTAAAGGGTGTCCACTAGTGCTTACTCTTAGAATGGATGTAGAATGTAAAGCTGAAATGCCGAAAAATGTGAGAAGTGTATCCATTTTTTAAGTTTATCTGTAAATTTCTAATAAAAATCGGTGAATTTTCTATGCCCAATTTTGGTTGTGTCTGATCCTTCGGTAGAGGTCATAAGTTCGATTTAAGGCTGGAACAGAATTTGCATGGAAAGGCATTCTAATTACGATACAGGTTTTTCGGCGACGTGTTTCTTATTTCTTACTGTCTTGGGAAGGTTGGAGAACTGAACTGTCTGTGGAAACTTCTGATTGCGCTTGGTCCTTCGGTAGGGATTTTCAGTTGGATTCACCTTCTATTACAACCAGCTCATCTGATGACACCTTAATTGTATTACAAGATTTTACAACGACGTGTTTATTACTTGTTCCCCTCTTGCAGAAGACGGGAAATGTAAAGCTGAGATGCCAGAATGCCCGCATGTTGTTAGAGCTAGAATTTCATATCTATCTGGACCAATCTCCATGCATAAGATCGCCAGATTTTGTTTCATCACAGTCGTTTCTGCAGATCTCATTCATTCACTTCTTCTGTTCCCGATTATCAACAATGCGCCCATTGAGATTTAAAGTGCCCTATCGGAACGTAATCGGAAATCTGTCAATTAAGGTTTGTCAGAGAGAACAGTGCCCACCGCCATTTTAGGGTCAGATCGAATTTCTTATCGCGCTTCGAAGCATTCGATTAAGCAACAGCAGATCCGAGCAGAACAGCAACTACACTTTCTCTTCTGCATCAAATTCATTTCTTTTTCTGTGTCTAATTACCCATCACGGCTCGAAGTAAATTCAGTGCTCACAATTCTATTGGATAACTGAAAACCAAACACCCTGGGATCCTCGAAGTGAGCAGCCATCAGAAGTATCCACCTGCTGGACGTGCTGTATCCAAAGTGAAAACCATTGAATCAGCGCACCGACAACTGCAACAAAAGGACCGCAAATGAAAAACGCATTGCCGGTTGCAAACATTTTTTGTGTCTGTTTTTTTTCGAAATCCACTTCACAGCTGAATTCATACGAAAAGTGGCCGCAATTAGATTGGAATTTCTTTGTTAAAGCAATGCGCTGGCGCGAGCGCATTATGAACGCCAATTTGTCGGCACAAATTGGGGCTCCGCTTTTCTGTGTGCGGGTGATGCACAGCGACGATATTTTTATTCCAACAAATCACTAATTTGCTGGTTGCGCGGCTGGAACTGGTCATAAAACGATGAATTTCATAACGCGGAGCGTGACGCGCGCTTGACGTTCAATGAATTCGCTCGCAAAGGAGACACCAAGCGCGAAGAAAGTTGGTGCCGCGAGCGTTAAATGACCGGGACACATTTTATAGTTGTTGCAGTATTCAGCGAAGGCTTTGATATGATGGTGAAAATGGCTTTTCTATCAGTTAATTGTTTTGTCGACATCGCCATTATTCATGAATAATTCACTTGGGTAGATTCATGCGCGGCATACCGCATACCGCATACCGTACCGACGTACCGCGCACGTACGCACCAAGTCCCCGTTCTGCTTTCTGGTGGAATGCATGCCAAAACAATGGGTGGTGCGCTAGTTGGGTATAGAATTCGTTTTGTAAGTTTGACTTAATGATAGATTGGAGGAGCACGAAATTTGATTTTGAGGAAGAATTTCAATTCCTTGAACTCGTTTGAAATTTGAATAGGGGTCGAAAAACACCACATTCTGTCACCCGTAACAAAGCGCCCTCTTCTATGTGGGCCTAAAGGATTTGTTCTCGAAAGAAGCAATTTCTCATTTCCTTCCTGTTGGATAACAATTTACTGAAATCCCACAATGGTAATGAGGTCAGGAACATTCAGATGCCAATGGGCAACAGGTGGAATTACTAAATCACCATCGAGTCTCATTTCATGCCCGACTGGCGACCGTTTTTCAAATTCGATTTTCACATAGCTCTCGTTTCACCCGCCTATCACTTTAGCATGCCTTGTGAGAGCTTCACCGGATTATCACGCTCAATTTATTCAATTTCCCCCTACGAAGAAAAACTCTCCTAGAACCAAAAAGAAACCTTAAACCCAGCTTAATCGGCCAGATAAACCCACAAGACGTCTTGACGTCAAAACCCTTTTCTCGTCCCGGGCACGTGACTTACGAAACAATTCCCCCAAAGCTGAACAAAAGAATTTATGCAAATGATGAAAATTCAACACGGATAAAGGCGACCTCCTTAAATAAACCACCCGAAAAAATACTTTTAAATTGTCTGATCACTATTACGCCCGCCCCAACTCGAAGAGCGGCGGGATCGGGCGGGATCAGGGCTAAACGAAAACTTTAGCCCCCTTCCAAGTGGTTTCCTTTTCGCAAAAGTTCCACATAAAAGGGATATGTAGGGCCGAATTCATTTTCCTTCAGGCATATACCTGTAGAGTTAATGCCAAGATGCTCCCCAGGATCCGGAGGGATTTTTCCTAACGACACACCTAAGGAAGTGAATTGGTTTCCTTGGCCCATAAATCCAGGCAGAGCTACCGTGTACGTCACATTTCACTTTGACAACAAATAGACAAGGAGAGGGGGCAAGCTGGGATAAAGGAAAAGGACATCATCACTGTGAACTGTCGTTGTATACTAGATGTGGTTTGGGAAATATATTTCGGTCGGAGGGGGGGCTGGGATTGGGCATCCACCTGTTGTTACTTCCAGCTTCCAGCTCAGCTCCGACTTCTTGAACATTTTGAGGTCGTGTGTTCTTGAATGACCCGCCTAACTGCTCATTTGTGGGTGCGTTTTCACTGGGCCCGACTGTCGGTCTTATTTAATTATGTCTTGAGCTCTGGACCGGATCAGATTCTGGGCGTGAGGTGACTTCTCACCGAATCCCAGGGGTTCTGTTCGTTGCCCACTTGCAATAAATTCACCTCCTCCTGATTTGGTTTAAACTTATGTCCAAGTCCCATTAAGTCATCAGTGGGTCTGAATTTATGGCAGACATTCCGAAATTTTAGCTTGTCGCACAAGAAGCTATGAATATTCATAAGGCCTATTCACAAGACCAGAACGGACGCAGATAACGTTCTCCCCGGGCACTTTGAAGCGCTATTTTCGTCACCTCATTAGCAGATGAACTCGTCCGATAATCTAATCTTATTCTGAACAAATTTTGCAATGCTGGCGAAAACAAGTGGGCACTCAAAGTCCACTGTCGCCGGATGCTGTATACCGCTTGACGATTTAACATGAACGTGACACTACTCCAGTCAAACGCAGAACTTTCGATTTTTACGTGCCCCGGTAAGTTGTCGATTGTGACGGTATGGAACTAGTTCAATATGAGTGAAATCGCTGTTACAGTGCAGCTCCAGTTTGCATGCCTCCATCAGATCTCATTGTTGTTTATGTACTTTCAGCGTACGCGATGCCATCGATAGCGGCCGCCGTCAAAGGAGATTTTCGCCGATTTCCCCTTTCTTCAATTGTCTTAACTGCCGCAATTAGACCAGCGTTTTATGAGCATAAATCAGAGGACGGGGCAGCTGTACCACTGTTTACTTCTTCTAGGAGTGAGCGTAGAGTTGCCCTGACATTGTGACCCTTGTTATCGACCGATGAAACTCAAGGGGAGCTCACAGCTTGTCGGACTGTCCAGTCGAACTGTGAATTGCACGGTAATTGGCATCTGATTTCCCGTAGATTGAGGCTTGTTGTGGTCGTTAAGGTAATTCCGAGGCGAGATAATGAGGATATTTACTGTACTTGGCAGCATCTCTATAAATCACTTCATGGCTCTGTTCGATGACCTCCTTGATTCTGATACCGTCCATATTAGGGGCAAATGTCAGGAGCTATTTTCACGTTTGGTAGCACTGAATAGATTTAAGTTTCAAATGTAAGGAAACGATAGGGCTCCTTTGGTCTCTTTTTCACGCTGAAGCCAAGGGGATATTAAAAGCTTCAGTCCAGGAATTAAACCAGAAAGGCAATTCATCTTCAACCTACACTGTAGGGAGATTCTAATCCACTACATGTGAATCCCTATCCATAGTCATCTTGGCATAGAAGGCAATGAATATGTCGATTACATTACTAAATGTACTTCCCTAACACTCAAGAGCTCGTTGCACTTATTTATCCTTTAGAAATAATTCTAGCCCTCAAAAGTGAAGTAGTCTTACCTAGGCAGGCTAAATAGGGCTCATCGCCAAGGCCAGGCAATTTTACTCTTTCTGCCCCACAGTAAACACTCGGCCTTAGTTTTAGAACAAAAACCTGGCTATTTGTAGGCTTAGGTTCGGTCACGTTTGCACCAATTAACCCCTTTATAAAGTTGATATAAAGCTCTCCTAAACCTGCAATTGCGAGGCACTAATTCTTGGTGGCACCCGAAGGGCCAAGAACATATTGCTTTCATCTTCTCGCTGAGACAGCGTAGCTTTTTATCTGGCAGCGGAATTCGTCTCCACCCTCCTGAAAGACACAACCCCCCCTTTCCTATTATTTTCATTTCTTTTCTCCTTACGCACACAAGAAGGGAAAAGTAGGAAAAAAATAATTAAATAAACAAAATAAAAAAGTGAGGAAAATAAGTTAAAAAAATATGAAAACTAAAGCAAATAGAAAAAATAAAGCAAGGAAACATAGAACCAAATTTGGAAAGAAAAAAGGCAATGGCTATATAAGGGCTACCTTACTTCATTCTGGTATCCTACATTGACCGGAGCAATTGTTCATTCGAGAGCTGGTCAGGTGGAAGGTTTCCGTACTCCCCATCAAATGATTTTCTCTCCCATGTCGCTATCCTGTCGTAGAAGAAAAAAAAACAACTGATTTTGACGTTCTTCTTTCGTAAGGCCTGTCCTTATAATTCATGTCGTTTTATCATTACTTTATTAATTACTATTTTTCTTCATCAAATAAGTAAAATCTATGAAATAAAATTTGCTATTTCATAAATTTCTGTTATTACATAAATTCACAAAATTCACTTTACTTTAACGCATCAAGGCCAACAATTATTTCGTTCTTATTTCTTCCTACGTTTCTGATATTTGCCCTCAAATTCTTCCCATATTTCCGGAAATTGTCCGATTATCCCTAGTTTTACACCAATCGGGCTTGTTAGTTGCTGGGAGCGTGGTGTACGAAGAAGCAAAATTTTATGTGGTGTGGTGTCATCTTTTACTTCACTTTTACGTTCTTTCACGTTCTTTTATTAGAAACACCTCTTTCCTCGCTAGAGATGTGACACTTTTGGCGCCTCCCTTGAAACACATTTTCAGCGAAAACTGCACATATAGACAAATGCTTGGGAATTTTAGGCTTTTGTCTTTTTCCATAGAATTCGAAAGTGCTTATGAATGTGGAGCATGGCAACCAATGACCTAGTTTTCACTAGCCCAAAATCCCAACTCCCGTCTTTTTCAGATTGTGGACATGTATCATGAAATGTGAGATGGGCTTTGAATGAAGGCATATCAACTATGAAACCGGTGAATTATTAATGGAATTGCGATCAATAAATCAAAGGTAACAAGTGACATCTAGGTGTCAAAGTAACACATTAACGCAAACGGAAGGAAAGGTGAAATGTGTGTACGTTTCGGAACTGACTTTTTTTTGCTATTTGACACATCATCAAATTGGATAACTCCCCAAATCACTGGATAATTGTTTTTATTAATCTTTCCTGAAATCCTGGTAAACAATGTCAGAAAACCCCTCTGAAGGAGTAGTAACAGTAAAAGTCGGTGAACGCAATTGTTTCCATTTCACAGATTTCACGCAAGCACCCTTAAAGAGGCCTCAAATTACAACAGCCTGTGAACAGAGAAAACCACTCGAGAATCGTGTAATTAAAATTTTTCAAAATCAGCAGGTTCCCTGATAAATTAGAAGCGTTTTATCGCACTCTCTCGAGCATAGGGTACACATTTGCAGACGACGGTGATTCAGAGTTCCTCCTGATTCTGACGTTGTGGATGAGCATATGTGAGAAGGGTCTCTACACCCTGCCTGCACTTTTCCTCTCTCTCTCTCTCTCTGCAGCAGGCTGAACAATTGCCTTTTATTCACTTGAGCAAACAACTGGTAGCGTCTAATTAAAATTTCAAACGAACAAAAACGAATGCAAATAGTGAACCGGAAACATAGCCACCCGGTGGGACTAGCCCGCAGTCGAGTAGTTTGGGCCGGGCGATAGATGGGGACAACTCTCCACATTTTCATTTTTCTTTCTTTCATCATGATGCGTTCCCTAAGCCTAAGAGAGTCTGGTCTGGAACATCGAGGGAAGCTATTCCACTTTCATCTGTGTAACATTTGTAAACAAACTGGGGGGGGGAGCAGATTACAAGGGACCGATTGCAGCCTACGTCCTTAGGTTCCACCGTGTTCTGGCTACAGATTCTGACTCAGAAATTAAGACGTGTTTAACAGCGCAACTGTCGCTATGCAGCCAGTACAACAAAAAAAAAAACGTAGAAATTCTGGCCTAAGGTACATTAATGCTATGAACAATATTTTCCGCTTTTTTTGCGAATAACCACCCTTTCGTGGGGTTAGGGACGCAGCCGGTGGAATTTTTAATTTCTCAACGCGGTGTGCTTATACTTTTCCTTTGAAGACAAAAAGTTTCGAGTTCTTTGTGGAGATGTACCCAGATGAGATTCCACTTTGACATGAACGCGTGCATTTAACTGAAGAAATGCTAGACGCGTGTAAAGGGCGGGATTAAAGGAGAACGTCTGAAATATTCTTAAAATTTCGCTGGCTATGGGAATTTGTGGGACCGAAAAAAGGAAACAACATAAAAATGTGACCTGTTTATGTCACTCAGACTCGGAGTACGGCACTACAGCGCTCTTACATGTCTGAAAAACAGCAAGTGTCTATCTTCCTTAATTTAATTCAAAAAGTAACTTTGAGACGAGAGAAATTTGGACCCATCTAATTATTTGTAAATTAAATCTGTTCTTTAACAACGCTTCTTGGACGTCGGGGCTGCTTCGAAAACTACATACTTTCTCGTGTAACGGAAGGTAAAGATCAGCCTGTTTATTTGACGGTCAACCGAATTGATTTCAGTTCAATCTTCAGACATCAAGTCTTCCAAAATGTCGGCCGACACTACTCGACAAGAAAATTGTGACAATATTTCCGACAACTACAAATCAGGAGCTTCCGATCGAACTGTTAGTTGTACATTGCGAACCAAGGTTGAGTGCACTAGACACCTCTTTGAACCTCTTGTGGAAATGCTACTGTTAATAATCGAACCTGCATAGTTGGATAATTCAATGAGGACACCATCGACTATAAGCCGAGATTGTGTAAGCAGAATGTGCACCTTATTTTCCTGCCCGCCCATCATCAGGTCAACCCTGAGCTTTGGCTTCACCCTAACAAAAATTTGACAGATTTTACAAAAAGAACAGGGTCGAGACCATTGCTATCCTTCAATGACACGGTTTTTAAAACAGTTAATGTTTGGGGTATTGGCTACGAGATGCCGCAACATTTCTATGAAAATAACTTCCCAACATCAGTGGTCCTTCGAGCCGAATGGAAATTTGCTAGTTTCGCATCGATCTTCTCATCTTAAACAATAACAGTGTAATAGAGTTTGGGTGTCTTTTATGGATCGAAATGACAATACTGAACTTGTCCAGATAATTACTTCTAGAATTTTAAGATGACATCAGTCAGAGTAAACGTCTTGGGTCTGTGTATTCCTCACTTTTGAAGACTAATCTTTGCCAAGTTATCTCGGCATCTCGAACAGGTTAAGATAATTCTACCTCACAGAGACAAGTAGTGTTATTTCTGGCCTTTTTAGACGAAACTTCTTTTAGCTACCTTGCTACTACCGTTCTTATTCTGTTGTGTAATGCTATTCGGGATACATTTTCATATACTTGACTTTTTACTTTTATTGCTATTAGCTTCTTTCCTAATAGCCAGTCCATACATTACCCGCTTTCGGGACATAAAATCCATTTAAAACATCAAAACAGCACTTCAAAATCCGCCAGTTCTCATCAGAAACTTCCCATAACCATAAATTCCCTCATCACAACACTATCGAAGCAACCGTCACCCAATCTGCCAGCCACCAACGATTGTCACCTATAAACGCCTGAGGCATTCCTCCAAATGTTAATTTAGTAATTAAGTAAAAAAGTCATGTACCAAACACGGCGATGGCACCGCTGTCGCTCTGCACAGCTTGAAGCCTATGCTGCCTAAGAATCTGCCACGGTCGGTCGCTTTGACGGCGTTTCAAACTGTTCGCGTTGACATGACACAAATTTTTCGAATTGTTTTGACTTATTCGAGATTAACGGACCGTGCGTCGTAGTCCGGAGATATCGAGAGTCTGGAGGGTTCACACAAAAACTTTGCCTATTCAGACGAGACCTAGATGAAATCACATTACTACCTGGGCCGTGATTGTTCCTGATCTTGTTTTTGGATCTGTTTATGCATGCGTCGGAGTCTTAAAAAAAATTCGTTAAATTCACACAGACCCCAGAGTATTTTTGGTCGTTTGATGACAATGTCTAGAACGAAGAATTTATGTAGATCCATATGATTTCCGGCTCTATCGGTGTCATCAAAAATTTTAATAAGTTCCCCAGAAATTGCCACTTTTTCTCGCCTATTCACCGGGTTATAAAAGTTTACGACAGAATGGAAAATTGGGAGAATCAATAAGAAAAACAAGAAGCCGCCGGCCCGCACTGTCCACCCTTCAGTGAGTGCAAACAATTGAACAAAGGAGGCACGAGGCATAGCTCAACATTTGAATACTACAGGGAGCCCCATTATGAATTCCGTTGAAGGCCAAAGGGGTCTAAAATTGAATAAGACCTAAAAGCGAGACGAATTTCTACGGCGGCAGTGTGGCGTACAAACGTCACGAACAGGAGTTGTAAAAAATAAAAATAGTGTGTAAATCCTTTTAATTGGCAGAACAGCAGAAACGCGGAGCATTTGGGGACATGAAATCCAAACAAGATTTTTTTCTCTACTGAAAACGACGCCTTGGGAGAAAAGATAATTGCAACCTTATCTTTACAACTGCCCGTTAATTAAGCAAGGGACTGATAGTAGTCAACGCAGCGGTGAAGAGTGGCCATCATCCTTTACTGGTTGTTTTGCGATGGTCAACGTCATTTTATGGCGCACAAATCCGCACTCATCAATCTGGCAAAAATAAGACATTCTTGGATGAATCACGACGTCGATATATCAGGAGCTTTTCAGACGCCGATTTGATGGACAATTCTGGTGCACTGAGTTATCTCGTCAAGTTGCCCTGTAAACGTTGCCTGGAGCAAGATATTTTTGCATGGATTTGGAGGCTAATCGAAGTTCCAGATGAGAAGTCAAATGAAATATTTCTGTTCGGCTTTTGCTGTAGTTTCATTGGGCTTACTTCGGAGCATCTGGTAAACCTGTCATAGTTGAAGCCGTCAGAGTAGGATAAGGCTCAACCGTTTAATTTCTATTGGGAGTTGATTCCAAAGACGGATAGCATGGACAAAGAGTAGTCTTTCAGATTGCCTGCAGGCTGCAGGAGTATCTGGGTATCAGTAAATGATTAGCTCTTGAGGATGGCAAAATTTTCAGTACAAATACGATGGATTTTGATAGTGGAGAAGTTTATGTAGGAAAAGACAGATTCTTACCTTGAGGTAGACGTTAAGCGTGCATCCCAGTACCGCTGCCACATGACCAGAGGTACGATCGTATCAATCCAAACCAAAAGAGATATTTCACCGCAGAGTTAAAGGCGACATTTATTCGACGCTCAGATAACCAGTCTAATTTACAGGAAATCATTGGATTGGAAGATCCGGTGGCTTGAGAATGTTCTACCGATAGTGGACAGCGTTATGCGTTTCATGAGATTACGTTTGGTTGCCGATGATTACAAATAAGATAAATGCCTTAATTTCACCCGTTCATGTTCCTCTTTATGTATCTATCCACCGTTTATTTTTAAAAATATATATACTCCTTCTTATCCACTTAGGGGAGGAATTTTAGAAATCCCTTTCTAATTGGGTGCTTGCGTTATAAAAAGACTGTATTCTCTAAATTTTATGTTTCTATAGGGTTGAGGCTGGCTAGTGAGTCTATCGAATTGAATCTGAGTTCTTCCAGGCCCAGTATGATGAGTTCACTGATCGTAATCGTACATTAGCGTTATTAATCGATTATGCTTATAATTACGACACGATCTCGGACTACCTCTGCCCCTTTGAAACAAGTTCAGTGGAAATCCTATGATAGATGACATATGCAAACGATCGTCGTGATTTGGGAGATAATCCCGCTTAGCTACTAATGTCCATGACAATATGACCGCTTCCTTGGACGCGACACCAAAAGGGAGGAGACTTTTTTTTACATATATATATATATATTCGTACATTTTGGACTTCTTCTGCAATACTTTAGCATTCCACATTTCGTGTAAAGTAAATTCGTTGCAACAGCATCTCAGTGTTTGGTAGAACCCCGTCTTAAGCCATTCTGGCCACCTAAAGCCGTTCTGACCATTAATTTCTAATCGATCACAACCGTTCGTGGTTCGTGCCACTTTGCATCTGAGCTAGTAGATCCATTTGGCAACCAACTCCTCAGATTTACATATTAAATTGTTGGATTACCGTCCAAGCAGGCCCATAAAAATGGTATCTATGTCACCATTTGGTGGTTGCCTTGTTACCTAACCCGGAGCTCTCCTTCTCGATTAATTCAAAAGTGGACAGTACTTTCTTACCTCTTATCCACTGAACCGCAACCTCTACTTAAATTGGCGAAATTGCTACAAAGGTGCATACGCTGAACGCGATTTACCCTCACCGCACCAAATTTGATCAGCGGAATTCCAAATGAGCCTTGCATAGCCGCACTCTCGGGACGGACCCCTTACTAATTTTAGTCATACCCGCGCGGCTCGAAGACAACAAAACAAACTCTGACTTTGCGTCATCGACGCGCTTGCAAACAGAGCATACGAGACGAGGTGAGCAGGCGCACACCGCAAAAAGAATGGGCATCGAAAAAAATCGACAGCCATCAAATGCGCACCTGAAAACTGGAAATGGAAGCGGCAACCTTACCTGCCACCGTAACGGGCCGATGATGGTGAGTGCTTCGCTTTGCAATCGTCTGCAATTGCGCGAAAGTGAAACTGATTGTGGCGGGAGTTTTTCTTTTTTTTCCGCCTTCCGCCAAAGATAAAATTTGAACGGGGTTCGGAGTGCTGAAATCAAGCGCCCGCACCTCACAGTCAATGGCCAGTTCTTGAAGTTGCTGGTGACCACCGCAATTTCGTTGGATTGGGCCCCCTTCCTGTAAACGTTGCGCAAGGTTAAGACCGTGAAATTTTGCGTATATTTGCAGAACTTAACGAATTTCGATAGCCGCACACCGTCGCGTCGAGGTGGTTAAGTGATTGCATTCGGGCGCCCGGTTACATGGGCTCCATTAATTGCATATCAAGTTGAAGAAAATTATGCAGATGGCCGTGACGGAGAAAGTATCCAAGGTTTCTGTGAGTTGCTTTTAATAATAGGCGAATATGTTGATGTTATGCCGGTGAAATGAAGAAAAGCAATTTTTTCCCCTAGGGTTTTACTGGCGGGTCATGGGATGATGAGTTGGAGCGTATTGTTTTTTGTGGGAATCTATGGATAGCAAAAAGGTTGATATCACCATTTTCTAACGATTGATTCGTGGGGAATTGTGTGTGGCGTTGGCAGTTTTTCAGTTTTTGCAAAGAGATATATAATAAACGGTGAAATGTACCAGAAAATATTCATTAATATTTTCGCTGAACATTTTTGATACTTTGATGAGAATCCGATTATGGATTACATGATAAGTGAGCGAGAGTTGATTTTTTAAAGGGAACGAGTGATTGTTCCACAATCCAGCAATCGTTAAGATCGGAATTATGAGTAAACGATATCTTCAAAAGATGTCACAGATACGATCTGCCACGCTAAATATCATTTTTTAAGTTTTGAAATCGAAATATTCCGGAAATCGTCTTGTCATTTCGCCAACTTTCTAACGATAAAAATAAGAGAAGGGAAAATATTGTTGTGATTTCTTCCGCCCTAGACTTGAGGACAAGTGCTTTGATCACTGAGATGAATAACCTGGAGAGAGGATATCATTGAAATCTGCAGCTCAAAAGTGATACCCAATTTACTTTTGCCTTATGTTTTCTCAATCGCACTTAACTTTCCCATTTAAGGCAAAATGTAAAAAATAGATGGAGCTATAAGACATGTAGCCGTCCTTTGCATATTTAAGGTTGCGCCAAGATTTTAATTCAAATCGCAATTGAAAATGCAAAAACTAAGGTGTATTGTCGGTAATAAAAAAAAAGAAATATTTTTAGGTTATTATCAAACACTTTCTAAACGAATTACTCATTTGCAGACTTAAAATCTCTTAATGTGTGTCGATTTTTTTTTTCTCTACGCATAAATAAGGTAAATACAAAAGTGGTGTCATTCTTGTTCTCTCTATATTTTCATCATAGTGTTTCGTGTTATGTGGAACTCGTGGAATGTGCCTCAAAGAGTTCATTGGCACTCTGCAGTCTCTTCTACTTTATTGGGATTTTAATTTATCTTCGATCAACTGGTGCCCTTCTTCGGACGACAATGATCTATCCCCTTTATCTGAAGTCGCTCTTCAATATGCCGTTTCATTCATTGACAGTCTTCTGTCATCTGATCTGCATTAGGCTGTGTTATCAACGGGAATGGTAGACTTTGAGTCTGGACTTCTCTCTCTCTCTCTTCCACCAACCTCTCTCTTCGGCCTACCTTGGATAAATCAACTTTTAGAGCACGTTAAGAACTTAAAATAGAAGGCGTAGTGGCTAGCCTTTCTCCTCGTGTGCCACAAGGATCCATTATATACCCAATACTCGTTCGTAGATATTGGGGTAATGTCGTTTAAAAAATTTTTAACTATAAATCAGTTCTCAATTAGAGGTCGACAGTGAGTGGACAGGCAGCATTTAGATCACAGATATATTTTTTCTAATTTCCTAAATAAAAAGCTGTAGTATTTCTCACAAATTCTAAACAATTGCCAATAGTTTTCCACACCCAAAATTATATCCCGAGTTACAGAATATCTCACAAGATTTTATAGGTCTGATGGCCAATCTAAATTTATAGCCAGCTTCATAACGTTCGTTGATGCCCGTGACAGCAACAACTTCAGTATATATATAAATGCGTTCAAAATTCATTTGCCGGTGACATTCAATACGGAAACAAGAAAAGAACAAAAGGCGACATATGTTCAAAGTACGGTAGAGTTCCCAAGGGACATGACCATAACAAAGCCAAGACATGATTTTGTACAATGGATGATTCCGTCGACATGGACTGGAACATCGAAATTTGCCGCAAACCAGTTAAAACTCATTGTGGTCGATGCAATTTAATACTCGGATAAGCTTTGGTGTCTTCGCGGTTAACACTTAAGCACTGAGTGGGTGTAGCTAGTGCAAGTGACTCTGATTGAGAAAAACTATACTGCAACCTGGATGCGCACTGTCATTTCAATGAATCTCAAAGCAATGTGATACGCATTCATATGGCACCAGCAGTCCATCCTGTGGTTGTGGATGTGGAGTCTCTCCCCCCCCCAGATATTCACTTATTGATTTTCTTTTTCCTTACACTTCCAGTGAAACTTATTAAGGTCCTGCTAACTTGAACGCTGAACAAGTCTTTTATGATATCCGAAGAGCATATTACTATAAACAAGTAATTTTAAATAGAGAGAGAGATGGCGCCCCTCATACGGAAAATGTCATTTTCGACTTATTGATGTCGCTATCAGCACAAATGTATCTTGAGCTCTTTCGGCTTTATCCTCATTTTTATGGGGTAAGCAATTTATCAAAAATTTGACATCCAAAGCGTTGTACGAGAAAAACGCGCCTCGCCCTGCTTTCGGATCAATAACTCATCCGCCTTGGAATTATTATTGTATAACGTCCTAATCAGTTGCTACTTTGCAATTCCTTTTCATCTTCGCACCTAGCACAGAGAAGCAATTAATTCATCGCTGCCGTTTTCAATTAATTATGGATTTGGCTTTAATTACCATCGCTTCTAGCGTCTCTGCCGCTATTATACTTTCCCCGGAACGCCCTTACGTAATCGGTATGTTCAAAAATTCGCACAGCAATCAAACATTAAAGGCACGTGGTGGCGTGATATTGAGCGTCGACAGTGTTTTCGTCCTGAATATCTTTGGGGGTTCAATTTCTTGTGTAAGCAAGCGTGCAATTCATCTTAAGTGATTCGTTTTCATTCACTGGCTGATCACATAACCTTCATGAATTCCAGTCCAACTTTTTACACGTAGTTCTCGGGAAAACAAAGAATCATTAAAAAAGACGAAACAACAAAAGTAGTTTAGGAAAAGAAGCAAAAAGACATGACACCTCGAGGGCTCTGCTACTGCTCAAACTTCAGCTTCCACAACAAACACAGGAACTGCTGCTGAGATCGCAACTAGTTCAAGGTTCCGCCTCTTGGCCTGATCGCTGTAAAGAAAAAACAACATGATCGTGCCAACTCTCTGCAATCAAAGCCCCATTGATTGCAGCCCCAGCATCAGCAAACAATCTTGCCCAGAAGCACTCTATTTCCGTTTTCTGGTCGTTTTCGACTCAGTGCTGGTTTCTTCATTTCCTTCTTCGGGTACCGCTTTGGCCGCGCATTTTCATTAGTAGCGATCTTGAGAAAATCGCTTAGGGGTCAAAGGCGACCAATTAATCATGAAAATTGCTCGGCTTTGAGACTTTTGTAGCTCTGGTGCCTTATAATAGTGTGCGAGCCTCCAAATCAGATAGAAATAGAGTTCGATTCTGATCGAGTTCTTAAGGGGGTAAATGATGCCAGCCGTGCCGTGATTGTGTTCGGAATATTGAGTAATTTGGAATTTTTGCTAGTGGAGTCAACGCCCAGTATCTGAAAGCGTGCAGAGTTCCATGGAATCAAAGCTCCAAGGGTTAATTAACGATAAGAGTGTTGACTTTGCGGAGAAGTGGAATTTACTCATTTCGCGGAAATTTACATGGGGGACTATACAGTTTTTGTGCCATTATTAGTTAGCCCAATTGGGATTGGGTGAAGGTCAGATGTAATGCTAGCTGAGGGCACCTAATTTAAGAGAGACATTTCAAATTTTGGAATTCGCACAATCAGTTTGGTTGAATAATTATAATTTGGAAATGGAGTAGGTTGTACTAATTTTAAGCTGGACGGACACACCACATCACTCGTATTTTAAACGAATCAGAGAAGCATTCATGGACGTCTGTTTCCATCCATCATTTCCTGTGTTTGAGGCCTCGAGCCCTCGAGGCGCATAATCTTCTTCTCGACGTTAACCTTCAAAACAGAAGACCCACTGACATTGATATGATACAAGCTATTTAACACTCAGTTTAATTCAACTGTTCTGAGTGGTATGTAAAATATATCGTCGGGATTGTCCAAACTATGAAGATTTTATACAACACCTGACTGTATTCCTCTGCTTCTGTCGCAATTCAGGGCAGTAGACAGGGACGAAGACGCACACGAAGCCAATAGAATTATTTGAGAAATATGAACTGGCCCAAAAGGTTTGTAACACAAGAAAAGAGGCAACCGATGAGATTATTAGGAAGGACAGATCCCAGTATCAGCAAGGAAAGAGATCCATCCAAAAGCTACTATAGTAACTAACGGCAGCTGGATGGGTTTCAGTTCTTGTAAAACCTCAAGACAACTTTGACCAAAAATTTGCTCCAGAGAACGGTTTCGTAACATCATGGCCACAGTGACAGGGTACTGCCTCTTTGGTAGAAGCTGTATCCTGTATGGACAAGAAGGTAGTCAACACTTTCTCTGCGAATGCCCTGGACTGGCCACAAGAAAAAAGAGCACACTAGTTTATTATTTCTTCAACTCACTAAGGGGACTAGCAGAAAAGGAGTTCGATAAAATAGCAACATTCCGCCACTCTAACTTAATCTAGAGCCCCAGCAAATTATTAACAAATCTCCAACAAAAAGAGTACTGGGACTCTTGAAAATAATAATTACAAGATTTTGGAACGATCCATCGAGACGAATAATGTCTCAAACTTCACGAGAGCGGGATCCAATGAAGACTTAAACACTGCCAACGTCTCAACTTTGATGTACACGACTCCGGGGTCAACTGCTCTCCCTTCTCAATCTGCGATCAAAAGCCTTTAATGTGCTCTTGTGAGTAAAGTAGGTGCGACCGCTTAGCAGAGTGTATACAAAATAGACGAAAATCCATTGGTGAATGCCTAGATGATTATGACAGATGACGAAGAATCTTGTACCCTAGTTTCAATAATTTTCTGACCCGTCAATGGTTTCTTCTTACGGGACAACACATCAATGACAGCTAAGCAGCCTTTAAATGTCACAATCAGCTGATAAATCTACACACTTGCTCCCTTTTTCCGTAAAACTACCTGTTTTCAATGTTCTTCTTTGCTTTTACTCTGTGCCTTTTGGTTGGTTTGGTAATCCGTTCCCCATTGTCACAAAAATTTAGCAGGACCTCTAAGGTCTTGTTTTCATTACCCATTAATGCCTTGTTGCTCTCGCTGAAGAATCTGCTTACACTACTTTACAGACTCTATGCATTTTGAAGTAACTCTTCCCATGGCAACGAATAATTTTGCAATTTTAGACGAGGAAATCTCCACCTTAATGTTTCATCTATCTGAAGGCGGAATATAGTTCACGTGCAGGGAATTACCTCAATTATAACAACTACAAACCCCACATATGGGTAAAATCTGGAGGGAAGTGTGCTCGGTGTGAATTTAATTATTGTCAGTAAAACTCCCTCAAATGGTGATTCTATACAGTTGCGATCAATATAAACACCCCAAGGCATACACGGGCATTATCCATTGAGCGGTGAAGGAAACTTCCCGCGAATATCAAAAACATTCCCTCATCAGCAGGGACTGACTATAATTAGCCATGAAATAAGCTCCTTGCATGATTACTTGTGGGGAAGTCGAGGATACAAGGCTGTGAATTGATGTCATCCTATGCGGTTGATGGTAGTCTATACCACAAAAGATGATATAGCGATGGCGATAGGTGTCAGGTATCGTCCATTAACAAATGTTGTGACATTTTCAAAGATTATATCCCTATTACTACTTTTTATGTACACAAAACAATGCCCCCAAGCGAACAGTAGATATTTCACAAGACCATGTCACGTATCAGCCCTGCTGCAACACGAACTGGTACTTTCCACGGAAATTGTCCCTGTTTACAGCTTAAACCTTGTTATGACTCCGCCAAATAGTTTCCAGTCAAATTGTTTTATTTATATTTCCCCATTTTCCTAGGGAAGAATTTACGAAAATCACATGGAGCTATTAAATTCTGCCCGAAACCAACCGTTTTGCTGTCAGCATTCACATAAACAACTTCGATCATAAATTTTGCAGAAGGAATCCATCTGCTTGCCCCGTGTGTGTGTGTCTGTGCAGCGCTAAATTTACAATCAGAATTACTTTAGCACGATAACATGATCCCCCGAAGCTATTATATGTCGTAGCCGTTGAGACAGGACATGCAAAAATAATCGAAAACTGAGAATCCATCACTCGGGGCAATATACCCAGGATTAATGAAACTTGAGTAGATAAAAAAGTGCTGACATGTATATCCCGCCTCGATTTCCATTAATCGCCAATTAATTGGGATTTAGCGTGTGCAAACATTGCGAATGTAACAATTTGAGCAAAAAAACGTCTTTTTTACCCGGTAGCTTGATACGTGTCAAATGGTGAGGGAATTGCGTTTCTACCAGGTGAGCACAGTAATGGAGTGAAAAATGATCCTTTGGAATGTCCGGCGTGATGTCACTCCACACCATCCCGTGTTGTGATTTATTTAAAATGGTTTCAAGGGATTGGTAAAGAGTATATGGTTGATAAATAATTTATAAAGTGCATATACTAATTATTGTATGGTATTATATCGAGTTCGATTGGTAAAGAGTTTTTCAGGATGTGGAGAATTTATTACTTCGCTCATTTGTTTTTAGCCTTCTCTATAATGAGATTTTAATTGCACACACAATTGTAAGTTAAGGTAATTAGTTTGTCGTTGTAAGGCAAAACGGTGTATTTTACTTTATAAACGACCTCAGACGAATCCTCCTCTATAATTATTTCACAGGACTTCCGTGATATACGTCACTACGGAATAAATTGCTTTTAACGTTGTACGTTGATTTTAGCTTTTCTATTGACTTAATCTGGATTACCCCAATAAAAGCTTTTTCTATAGTTTCTCGCCTCCTAAAAAATCCAGCAACACTGTACGTTGGTAGGTGCTTTTCAGAAAGAAGGAAATGCCAGAATCCTTTGATTGTACCTTTCGAAGCCTAGCGGATCTTTTGCGAAACTTTTGTACTTTCTCAGGCTTGCTTTGTAGTTGTCTTGTTTGTGCGTTCAGCGTTTAGTCTTTAAGTCCTTATTTAAATTAGGCTCCTGAGGGTTGGTAGGTAGGTGCTTTTCAGAAAGAAGGAAATGCCAGAATCCTTTGATTGTACCTTTCGAAGCCTAGCGGATCTTTTGCGAAACTTTTGTACTTTCTCAGGCTTGCTTTGTAGTTGTCTTGTTTGTGCGTTCAGCGTTTAGTCTTTAAGTCCTTATTTAAATTAGGCTCCTGAGGGTTTTTTTAGGTTTCGCACCGGACAAGGTATTGTAAAGGCCATGTTAAACACATCGGTTGTTTCATTTACAGCCTCATCTATCAATGGGGTTTTCTATAAGGCTTAATAGGTCTAGATGATTCGTTAGATATTAAAGCAGTGGTGATCCGAAAACTATCACCTCTACCACAGGCACTTAAATTAGATGTTAAAGTGAAATTAAATAAGGACTCACCCAGTTCATTGATATCAGTACTTCTCCTTAGGAGCGTTCACGTCCCACCTTAGAACCAGGTGGATCGTCTTATTTGTTGCTTCGTTCATTAACTTCTGCACCTCTGCCAATGGAGGGGGGATGATGCCATCATACATCACTGTTTTTAAGCATGGTTAGAGTGAGTATATAAGTTATCTTTGCTTGGTTTTCACTCTTTTAACTTATCTAACCCGAGGCTGAGCTGAAGCTCTTACATAAACTTATATATCACCAACAACCATCGCACCCCTGTGTGAAAACAGACTTTCTTCAATCAGCTTTACTTTAATCAAAATAACTCACTATCACTACCATTATAGTGCCATACTAGTCAAAACCCGTGAGGAACTTTAAAAAATCAGCCTGTTATCGTAAACTGTAAGGCTCCATTATTTCTTCAAGATAACGCCAAATTTTACACTGCAGAAATCATGTGACAAACAATTGGAAACTTGGTCTGCTCCGGGGAACATACTCCTTTGATATTTTACAAAAAGACAACCACTTTTCCAAGCATTGTACCACAAGAGGTTCCAAAACCGAAGTTATTTAGAAGATGCATTCAAAGAGTATACTTCTTTTCGAAAACATTCAATATTTAGAAAATTTTATAAATTCCTAGCGACAGCTAATACTTTAGGTTTAGGACTCCTTTAGGGTTCCATATACCAATTTCTCGGTATTTCTTTTCGCCTATTACAACCTCCAGGTTTTAAGTAGTTAAAATTCGGCTGAAGTTGGTTACGTGTGATTTGAAAAAGTTTTAGCGTTGCTTTTGTACACTCCAACCTGTAGTGTAGCTAAAATAAAATCGCTGTTGAACTTGAATGTCGTTTTGAAAACGTGACTGAGTGATAAATTTAGTTTCCTCGTCCTCCTCCTCTTGCTCGTTAGAATTCCACCGAAAATCTTACGTCATTTGGGAAAATTTATCACTGATTACCCTCATCACTGTTTTTTCTCTCTAAGTCCTCTTGTTAGTAACCTGGAGACCTTAACAAGAAAAAGGAGGGCGTTAGCATCATTATGAGTCCCTAACGAATCTCCGAATTAGAGGAACACAAGCGAAACGAAACTCTTTTCACAAGCAGAAATTGATTTCGTCCATCTTTTCCGAATTTCCCTCACTCAGAAGTTTTTCTTTCCAGGACATGTCTGGGAAATTATTGCTTTTGTTACCTCCCGGCACCCGTCTGCCGATCAAAATGGAAGATACTGGTTAATGCCGAAAAACACTTTTCAAGTGGCCTATTTGCTCGCACCGGGTAATTCTTTTACAGGCGGCAGCACGGCAGCATTCATTCCATATGAGCCGGGCATACACACAATTCCACTTGAGTTTTTCTGGGAAAAAAAGCCTGGGGCTTTTACGGCGATGGGCTTTTAAGTGCATAGAACCATCCTATAACATTGGGTGACATAGAAAAGCCGCAGAAGTTCCATGTTTTCCTTCACCAGAAAAAGTGAATATCTTTCTGTGGCTTGATGACTCCGGGCTCCGTAATGGTGTAATGGAACAGTGGAACACATATTCGAGCGGAATTTTATGCCCGCTTAAAATTTTACTGATGGTCTGAAGATATGTAAATAGGCCACATCCAACCCACCCCTGTTGGAAGAATTCTCCAAAGGACATAGCCTTGAGTGACGAGGAAAATTTAAAGAAATATGCGATGGTTTTCACCACTTAACGACTTTCACACAGAGCGGTACATCTGAAACAGGAAAATGCTCACTTTTCCTCCAAATTGCCAGGTAAAAGTGAGGCCAACATAGACCTAGTGGCACAATATTGACACAGGCACTCATGCGGCACTCTCAAGAGCAATAATTTTCATTTTTCCGCACGTCGTTACCATCCTGTCATCGCAATAAATGGTCAAGTGCTTGGTTTACAGCTTCCCTGGATCCCACGTGAACGGTAACTTGGGGCGTAACTGGCAATTACCTTTTTCCACCTTTTATTGTTTCCCAGATGTTATGAAAAACACACAAACCCAGGTGTGTGCAGTGTGGGGGGATTGCAACGAGTTCGGCCGAAGTGTATTCAGGTACAGATCTAGATCGCTGCAGCTCTAGTTGACCTAGAAAGATTTCCCCATGTACACACATAGTTCGTGCCGCTTAGAAGCATATGGAAGATCATTGCGGGTGCGGGTAAAAATAGAATTTCCAGAACAAGAAATGCATCGTGGGTGAAGACCACCATAAATCGCACGGTTCGATGTTCTTTACAGTCGAAAGCGTTCTTCATTGTTGTGTGAGACAGGCCAGAGCTAAAGAAGAACCACCTTAAAATCTTTTTGATTAGTGCCGGAATGTGGGCGAAATTGTACAGTTGAATCGATTTCACTCGCAATTTGTTCATCATAGACGAGTGACATAAGCCTGTTAAAGTGGAAAGTCACTTTGAAGCGTCCCGAAGAGGTTCACTCACCTGCCCAAAGGGGCACCTACTTGACGCAATCCTCTACAGCAATCAGTTGGACAAATTGCTGCGAAAATTGTTTGTACACCGAAATTGCTGCTGTGATTGCTAACAATACAAGTTTTGAGGTTTTGCAGGCGGTTGGAATTTTTGTAATGGAAATGGACAGTGCTAGAATATTTCACCATGAATTGTGTGAAACTTGAGGTGTCAAAGCTGTGACCTTTGATGATTACACGCTGAACATTTTGAAAGCACAGTAGAAATCAAGAAACTGGCATTCAAATTTGAAATGTAAGCAAATTATATGACAAAAAACCACTTTTTGTTTCGAAACCAAAAGCAAAAATTGCAAAAAATCAAATAAGACCGTTCTCTTAATGCGTCTTCCATGAAAATGAAGCATTTTTCATAGTTCCACAAAACTGACCATTCCTGTCCAATTGGAGGTGGCTGCTGCAAACATTCAAGTAAATGATTTGCTGCTTCATCCGTACGTATGAGAGCCGCGACACCTTCCCCACCAAAAAGAATTTGGTAGACTTTCTTCGGTTTTGTTGCTCTAAGAAGAGCTGATCGTTAACTAGGTTTCTAACAGGGATTCCAAATTTGGCGAAATTTCACAAATTGGGTCAGTCTTCTCGATTTTTATGGTTTATGGTTTGCGAAAATACTTTTTCTACTCAACACAGTTTCAAATAGTAATATTAATTTTAATCTATTACAGTACTGAAATTGGTTTTAATCTGCTACAGTTTTTATTTAGTGCAGAATACTGGAACTTTGTTGAAATGTCGCAAACTTCATCTTAGAATAGTATCAAATTGCCGTCATCCATGTGTCATATAAGAGAAAAAACTGCACAAGTGCAATTAGTTGTGTTGCGATGTTAATTGTATTGCTTGTTTGCCTCTACAGCTCTTCAACGTAAACATAAAATTCTGATTAAGCCATAGGTGAAATATGAACTAACAAATAAAAATACAAAACGGAGTGGGAAAATCTTCTACAATTTAGAGGTTAGGTTCAAGCACTCAAGGTGATAATTTTGCCCTTTGCAAAATGTATGAGGCAGATTTACGAGCGTATAAAACTGATTTATTGCAAAAATACGCAGCAACCAAAACACGTAAATTAAATGATCAGAAAATTAACGTGAAAACAGATATAATAAACGATCTACGTAAGTTCCGTAAGTATGGTATCAAAAGGTATCCTCTGAGCTTTGACTTCACCATAAAATACAAAAAAAAACTTTTGTCTTCACTGATCGGCTAGGAAGGCATATCTCCAATAATGATTACTCGATAGGTGTTGGTAGAAATTTCGTAGCTATGTGTCTCGACGCAAGACTTGTGGTATCTCAGAGTTCAATCGGTGGATCCTCAAGATAACTATGCTAACCAGTGGTACAAGTTGCGATGGTTGCTTACTTCATTCCTGACCTTAAGGTACTTATGTCATCCCATTACACTCAGTAGTATTAAAAAATCGTCACCACATGCCTTCTAGAACTTTTTACGCTACATAAGTGTACCAATGGGAGTGGATTTGGAGGCTCAAGCCTAAAATTCCTTGGAACTCAGGAATAAAGAATAGCAGGGCTCGATGGTATTAAAATACACCATTAATATAATGGTCACGTTACCAAGTTAAATTGTGTGCGTTCAAAGATTTCGTCATCTAAAATTTGCCCAAGAAAAGATGTAATCGGAAGTCGTGGATGTCAATTGCTAAGTAAACCTCATAAACTGTAGGGGACACAAGCGAAATACGGCCGCAAAGTTCCTCTTCCCTTTATGGATGCTCTTGTTTTCCACGATAACATCATCGCAATCGGATAACATCAAAATTCTTTTCCCTAATTGACATCTAACAATGGTCGAAGGGAATTCCACTTGTTTGCTATACACACACACACATCCCTCGGTCGGCAGCATCCCTAACCAAAATGGGGTGATTGCTTCGGTAGTTCCCAATTGGGTTAGTGGAAGGAAATCTGATTTTTGCTGATTATTCATTTTGGTTGTGCCTACTAAGGACGACGACAACAGTTTTCTGTGCATCCCAAAATCGATAGATCATCAATCACCAACCATTTCACCCTTGGCTTTGGAGGGCTGAATTGAATTTGTCTGATAATATCTTCATTAGACCGTCAGCTGTTCTGCTCTGGTTGCTGTTTCAGCAGAATAATGCAACACCAATCGCAGTGGCAATTCAGATTAATTCCGACAATCTGTCGTTTTGTTAATGAGAAACAGAGGGGGCAGGCTAACCTGCCCCATAAACAGCATCCCATGAGCCGTTGTTTATGCATAACTCCCTGGCTTATGGCGCGACTGACCGCGTGAGGGAAGAAGCAGTTGGCGCAGATGCATTGGCGGCAAATGCATAAAGCTGCAAGTTATGACCTGATGTGGTGGATAATGTTTTATAGCCACTTGAACACCCACCGATTGTGCTGGCGGAAAGAAACGAAGCGCATTTCTGCAGAAATACATCTAACACGCCAGAAAGGAGCATACAGCTCTCAAGGAAAACTCCTCTGCCGCCAGGTGATATTATCCAATTTCTTAAGGTCACAGCTCATTAGGGAGAACAAAACAACTTCATTTCCTGGGGCTGGAGGTGTATACTGGAGCAGATGTCAAGTCACGTTCCTGATGGATGAAAGAATTGCCTCGCTTCAATAAGTTCTCTGTAGAACATTAGCCGAAAGGGTGAGGTCAGAGACAGCAGAAGATGTAGGCCGCCTTGTGGTATACCGGGAGACTAATTAGTCACGTGCTTTACTTTGGTGTTCCACATAAAAAAGAAGGAAGTCAACTTATGAGAAGTTCTTGAAGGGCTACGGAAATTACTCGTCTCAATGACCCTGGCTTGGGATTGAGATGGGAACAGCGGAACGTGACGACACTTGGTCATTGTGCGACTCCGGAATTGCTCACAAATTACACTGCTTCGAACGAGTGCGATAAGTCACGCTGGAGTGGTTATTACTGTTGCTCGTTACTTCACTACTCCCGCGGACATTCTTTTTCGATTTCTTAATAATAAATCCACCCCGTCCATTTCCCCGTCTGCTTTTAATCTTAACTCTGGGCTCATTTCTTGCAGTGTCTATCTACACAGAGCATAGCTATTCTATTAGATCGGAAGAG
>QYTT01078479.1:14997-28007 GCA_006980735.1 Dasypogon diadema | reverse complement strand
TAATTGAAAAGGTTCATTCTGTAACCGATGAAAGAAATATAGAAGATATCGATGCTAGTGTAAAAAATATTTCAACATCCACTTTAGAATTGGAAATACCTGCTAAGAAATTAGATTTTGTTAATCCTGTCGTTTCCACAATACAAAAACACAAGACGGAACAAGAAACATCAGAAGTTGAAAATATTAATTGTAACAAAAATGAGGAAAATATTGTAGTAGGTTCTGTAAAAGTTGAAATCTGCAACATTGAATCAAACATAACTGGGGAAAAATCGCTGCTCGGAAGCGATATCGAAGATCATAAAAAACAAGTAGATGTTGCCACAGATAGCAACCCAGAAGTTCCCGATATGACGACCGAAGGAACATTAAACAAACTATCAGTCAATACTAACGAAGACAATTCAGACGGTAATAGTACAACAGAAGAACCTTGTAGGATAGAACACGAAAACGATCATACCATTCAAGATATCACTGATCCATCACCACCAATAATCAACAATGATAAAAATACTGAGAAACCGGAAAGTAATCCAGAAGAAGTTGTAATCGAAACTGTTACGAGCGAAACAAACCACGTGAAAATAGTTGAGGATATAAGCACTGTACAAAATTCGTATAGTTCCAACAAGGTAGAAGATAACAAGAAAGTCGAAAATATTTTCAATTTCAATACAACACATTCAACAAATACAAATCCTGAAGAGAGAGAACTATCTGCTTCAGAAGCAGTAGTACCTGATATGCAAACTACCATGGAAAAAGCTACGAGTTTCGAAACCGAAGAAGCTAGTACCACGAAAATAAATTCTTCCGAGAGCCTTCTTGAAACATTGACAGAAATTCCTTCAGCGAATGAAGCATTCGATACAAATGTCGAAAATCTTAATAAAGAAATAAATCCGGATCAGTTCAAAGATAAACTTAGTGAAATAAGAGAAGATTCTATTTTGAAAGGTACTTCAGGGATCTCAGAGCATACACCCCTTGAAATAGAAAAAGTTGTTGTGAAACCAGAAAAATCTGAAAATGAATCTCAACAGAGGCCAATGGAAGAACTCAAAACTGAGGACAA
This sequence comes from Dasypogon diadema, assembly GCA_006980735.1. Classification (NCBI taxonomy): domain Eukaryota; kingdom Metazoa; phylum Arthropoda; class Insecta; order Diptera; family Asilidae; genus Dasypogon; species Dasypogon diadema. Next base: position 26,926 of record QYTT01078479.1, on the reverse strand, counting down.
GTTGCCAGAAAATGAACTTGAACAAAATATGGAAGAAGAACTGAAAAAAGATACCACGGCGGAAGACTTTTCTAAAATATACATCGAAAGTGATAGCATTAAACAACATAATTATAATAAGAACAGGCAGGACGATAATAGGAAATTAGAGGTAGAAGAAACTACAATACAACAAGACAAAACACAAAAACAAGATACGCAATCAAAGACACCAACAATAAGTGGCGATAAGGAAATTCTACCGCAAGTAGAAAATGAATTCGAAATCAAGCAGGAAATGCTTAGTACTACTCTTACAAAAGAAGGAAAGCAGGATACTTTAAACGATGGAAAAGATGAAAAATCGAATGTAATCTGAAAAAAAGAAACATAGTACCAACCAATACAACTATTTCTACAGATCTTAAAGTGGAAGAGCAAATCTCAGAATCAAATACATTAATTGTAAAGGCACATATAGAAGCAACAGACATGACATCAATAGAAGAACTCAATCCTAAATCAGAAGCTAAAGTATCTGAAATTAGCATAGAAAAAACAGAAACAGCTCCCCAGTCACCAACTGAGCACATTGTTAATGAAGAAATTCAGAATTTAGGAGTATTCGATAAAATAACCAATAAAGAATCTGCAAATGCGAACCTAAATATAAAATCATTAGAAGGTCAAGAAACTTCTATTGAAATTGAAAATATTTTAAAAAAAGAACGTGCTAAACCAGAACTCGATAATGCCAATGATGGGCACGATGATGTTGGCAAGGACAACAATGAAAGTATTCAAAAAACAGAAGACACGTTACAAGATTTAAAGATTACGGATCTTGAAATTGAAGGGGGCTCTCCTCTGGAATCAACAGCTACTAAGAGAACTTCGACAGAGGAACTTCCCATTACAAGATCAGAAGATGTAGCAATAAAAGAAGAACAAAATAACACATTCGTTCCAGACTCAGAAAAAATATTTGACGAAAATATTAAACGAGAAGAAGTTTCCACAAAAATAAGAGATAACTCGAATTTTGAAAAAGATTCTGCAAACTTCAATCAAGTAGAAGATACTGATGATAGCCACACAAATGAAAAAACAAATATTAAAAAGGCCTTAAAGGAAGAAGATATTACTTCGAAAAGAACAACAAAAAGTGAAAGTGCTAATACTGAAGAAATTAACAACAAAGAAGAAAACAACAAGAAAAGTCAGGAACTACTTACAGATTCTATACCACCATTACTAGAAGACGTAAACCTTAAAATCACAAATGTTTCTTCTTTCGAAGCACATGCAGCTGAAGAGACAATTCAACAAGAGGAAGTAAATAAAACAAGAACTAGCCCAGATTCCAAAAAGTTTAACGATATACGTAACTCAGAAAATCTGCCGTGTGAGCAGGAAGTTGAGAAAGAAACTTCAGAACAGTCCATAAAGCATGTAATAGAGAACAAAGTAAATACGTCTCATAAGGAAAGTGATGCTGCTGCAAATAATTCATCAAAGGAGAAAAATAATTCCGAAGAAGAAAATATCAAAGAAATAGTTAATTTGATGAATGAAACACCTCTTTCGGTGACTCCGGAACATTGTGCAGATCTGCCAGAAAAGGACCTTACAACTTGTGTAGAAACATCTTCTGAAACACTAAAAGCAAAATCTTTAAATAAAAATACTGTAGAAAAGGAAACCAAACCCAATGATGATGAAGCAAATATTTGCAAAGAGGAAGATAGTAATAGAATGGATAAAAATTCAAAACAAAACCCCACAATCGTCTTGATGGATTTGAATAATAAAACAAATCCAGTTCCTACGACAGAACTGAGAACAATTGTTGATGCTAAAGCAACTAAAATTGAACAAATAAAACAAACTGATAATGAACAAAATTGCTCCATTAGCAACAAAGTAGAAAGTATAAGTAAAACAGAAAATAAGCAATCAGAATCTACACCAACTCTATCAGTGGATGAAGAACGTGAATCAAAACAAATTTCTACCTCAAAGACAGAAATCAAACCAAACGAACCAAAAGAAAGCTTGACTTCTGAATCAGAAATCACACCTCAAAAAGATAATTCGAAAAATTGTGAAAAAGCAACAGGAGAAGTAATGGAAGTGCCTGATGAACCGTCCGAAAGTAGCATAGAAGAAACATTAAAAGAAAACATTAATACAGAAGAAAATTCTAGCGTAAAAAGTGAAAAAGACAAGACAAAATCCAACTCAGATGATTTAGATATGAATCCCGAACTAAAACAGGTCCCAATCTCAGAGCAGGAAATTTCTGCTCAAAATCCCAAAGAATTGACTAAAATAACTAAAGAAGAAGCTGATATTGAAGAGAAAATATCCTTAAATAACATCTCGGAACAATTCAAAGAAAATGTAATAAAAGAAGAAAATCAGGGTAAAAAGCATCCTTCGGCTGAGAACAAAGAAGAAACCAGTGAAAACATAGGATCCGAATTAATTGTTTTTAAAAATGAAGATTCTAAGCAAATGCCTGTAGTCAAAGAAGAAATAGCTGCTATTAGTTTATTTATACCGTTGAAAGATGGTCCTTCTAAGGGAGTTTTAGTAGGAAAAGAAGGCTCTCAACCAGAATCCAAGCCAGTTATTTCAGCGGATGAAAACCGTGAAGTATTTTCAGTCGACGCTGAGGCAGAAATTGCTGCACAAAAAGATATTGTGCAAAAGAGTACAGAGATACCAAACGAAGCAAGTGAAACTTTAAATAGGGCATCTGTTAAGCAACCCCCAATAAATTTGGAGGCAGCTTTGAAAAAAAGCGTCAAAGTGGAAGAAAATCCTGAAACAGAAGACAAACAAACTGACTGTGAATCAAATTCTTCAAATATTAGTCAAATAGAAAACAATGGGGAAGCCATAAACAACGATTCAAAATTCAAACCAACTGTTTCAGAGAAAAAAGACACTGATTCAAAACAAATCCCCACACAAGAAATAGAACCTACAATTGAAGAAGGAGATCCAAAAATATTTAATGAAACAAAGACAGAAGAAATCGAAGACAAAAAAGAAGAATTCACAATTAACCGGCCTAAGTTATTAACGGAATATCCTGTATCAGAAGGACTAGCAGTTAGACACGATTTTAAACAAGAAAATAATAAAAAAACAGATCACATTCCACTAGAAACTAAACCCAACGAGATATCTGAATCGCGAAATATCTCCGTTCCAGAGCTGAGAAATGTTATTCTGAAAGAAGGCACTAAAGTACCCATCAAAGTAACAACCGAAGAAACTGAAATTGGGAAAGGAGTGTACAATGAAAAACCTATAATTAAAACAGACGAAGTATTAAAAAACAATATTGTAGCGGATGCGAACTTCGCAACAAAAGACATACTACAAAGTGAAGACAGCGAAGTAAATAATGATAATGCGGATTCTGTAGATTCACAAACAGCAGTTGTTCACCTACATGAAAGTTGTGCTAAAGAAATTGAAATAGAAAAAATCTCAGAAAAAGAAACGTCTTCTGAATGTCCAGCAGAAGTAGAACCGGAAAAGCTAGAAGTTAAAGAAGAACACACTACACAGGATGCAAGAATTGCAAGTGTTCAAAATGCTAATATTAGAAACAACTCTATAAACAACAATGATGATAAAAATAGTCAAGAATTTGAAGAAACATTGGAGGATATGCAGATTACAAATAGACAAAATGATGTCATTGAACAAAATCCATTAAGCGGGACTAAAGAAAAAGACAACAAAACAGTGAATAATGCAGATATTTCAATTCCTGATGAAAAGATTAAAATTTGCTGTGAGAATATAATATTATTGGAGTCTAAGGGTACTCCATTAGAGCAGCCGGGATTAGAAGAAGAGCCTCTGATTGATACAGAAAGAATGTTAAGAGAAAGCACTCTACTTACTTCGGAAGAAGATTATTCCAATTTTCAGGAAAGGGAAGAGAATAGCATAAAGTCAGAAGATGCTACTTTAAAAACGAATTCTACGATTTCATTGGATGAAAGACCAGAATGCATCAACTCAGAAAGAAATATTCATATGGATGGAACAACCACTACAGTACAAAAAATCTTAGAGGAAAACATTGAAGACAAAAGAATATCTAAGGCTGAATCTGAAGAAAATAATAAAGAAGGAGAGGTTTTACAATCAGATTCTATATCACTATTATCAGGTGCAGAAGGAAGCAGTATATCTGCTTCAGAACCTGATACTTCCAGTGAACAACAAATTGGAATATCCGAAAGTAAGGAGGAAGAACAATTTTTAATTAATGCCGAAGAAAAAGTTAAGGAGCATACTGTGGCAGAAGAAACTACTAAAGAAGAAACAGTAAGAGATACCGCCAAAGAGGCAACCAATATACAAACAAAAGTTATTGACATAGAACCTAAAACAACGATTTCCTTGGAAGCAAATCTAAAAACAGAAGAAATCTCCGCTTTAGAAACAGAAGTATCTTATGTAATGGAAGAAGAGGTGGAATCTGACGGTATAAATAGGAAGCTTACTGAAGTAAGTAAAACGGAAGCAAAAATAACGGGGGAAGAAAATGTTGCTGTTACCACTGGTAACCAAAGAGAAAAAAGTTCTCTATCAATTTCAAATGTAAAACCAACAGAAGGTTCTGTGTCACCGCTCGATATATCAGAAAAAGACGAATCTGAAGCCATGAAGGAATTAATACAAAAGCAATCTTATGTGGGTGAAAATACGGGTCAAATCGGAATCACCGAAAATACTTTAAATGACCACAAGAAATGCAATACAACTGAAGGAAACTCCAAAACAATTCCTAAAGAAATTATTTTAGATGGCCCACATATCGAACAAGCAGCTCTTGACATCACACCCACAAAATTAGTTGAAGAAATAGGTCCGGAAGAAAATTTAATAGCTAAAGAAGAAACAACTGAAAAACATCTTGGGACAGATATGGAAGAAAAATTTGGCAAATACATTGTAGAAGAAAATGTTCCTGAAATAAATGTCAAAAATGGTAATATTGAAGATTCAGTATTGCAATCCAACTCAATGATCACAGAAGTTGCTTCTCTAACACCAACAATCTCCAATGAAGGTATAACAATCATAAAGAAACATGAAGATATAAACGACCCAATAGAACTACAGCTACAGCTTGTACCCGAGGAAGAAAAATCGTTGGAGGATAGGTCGAACAAACTGGAAAAAACTATTGGGTACGATCACACTTTTTCAAAATATATTAACGAAAATAAAGAAAGACAAGATCAGATCCCTGAAGAGGACCAAACAAATTCAGTAAAAACGGCAGAAACTTCAATTTCAGAGTCGGGGAGTTCTACTGAAAAATCAACTATAAATGAGTTTTCGACTGAAACTTTAATACAAGGAAAAATCAACAACGCCGAATCAACTACGATTGATAAAGCGCCTTCTGATAGTTTAAATAAACAATCAGAAGAAGTGATTGCAAGGGAAATTTCTGAAGTGGAAGAAAATAATGTTTTTCAAGATACTTCTATCGAAATAGGCTCAAATCACAAAATAGGAGAAATTCTCCAGGTGAAATCAGACGCAGCTGAAGAAAATGCAGCAGCACAAAATGAAGAAATCACAGAATTAGAAAGAAATTTGGAGAAGAATATTTCAAAAGAGGAGGTTCCTAATTCAAATAATATTGCAAAAGGGACTGTGGAAATAAATGATTTAGCAACAAAATTGGATACACCAACTTCACCAGTAAATGAGACTTGTGATTCGGAATCCAGAATTGAAGATACATCAGGTAACGAATTTGAAACTAGAGTGGTACAAGTATCTGAAGAAGTTTTTAGTCACAAAGAAGCTCTACAATCCTCTGACGCTACAACAACTGGTGAACCTGCCGTTAATACGCTGCGTTCAGATACTACTGAAAACGACACATCAGATAAAGAACCTAAAGTTGGCATGGCACAAGTACCTGAGAAAGAAACTCCTCAATTTTCTAGTAATTCAACAATTGGTGAACTACTCATCAGTGAACTGTCTTCAGATATCGTTGGAGATGTATTAGGAGAGAAAATCATATTGGAAGAGTCCCTGGAGAAAATCAACAACATTGAGCAAAATTCTTCAACAAACAAAACAGACAGTGATACAAAAATGAACGAACCAGAACCGAAGTTAAACATTAAAGTTCCAACGGACGTTAATCTTGCCTCAGAACAAATAAATTCAAAACAATTTTCAAATATTAAATCTGAGGAAGACATATCAAATGAAAGAACATTTACTGAAGTCGAAAAATCAGTAAGAAAAAATATTCAAGCAGACGTAGTTCCTGAAAAAGAAATAGAAAATCATAACACTGAGCAAAAAAATTTTGAAACGATTCCAGTAACAGAGAATCAGAAACCAGAGATTTCTGTTTCCGATGAAAAGTCAAATATTGATAATACAAATCCGGGACAACTAATTTGTAAAGCAGTAGAAGAACCCGAAACAAAAAAGGATAGCAATAAAGAGTCTGCAGATGAGGTCGGGAAAGCACCAGAAGAAAATGTTACAACTTCTGAAAAAGTAGTCGAAAATAATTCAAGTCTCACTGCAAGTGAGGACCTTGTAACAAACTTTTATGCAACAGAATTCAACGAGACTAATCTCAAAGCAGAAAAAATATCTACCGAGCAATCAAAATCAAAAAATATGATTCATAAAGCAATTAAGGAGGTCGAATTCAAAGAACAAACATCGAATAAAAGCGTAGAGGCTGGCGTTGAAACCGAACCTGCTGCAACTGAACTTCCTAGTGAAAACCGAGTATGGGAGCAGTGCAACAACCAAAAACAAGATAGCAAAGAAACGAGCCCAATGCAAGAAGATGTTTCTGCTTTCGATGCAAAAGCATTAGTTTGCAATACAACTCTGGAGGAACCAATTTGTCAAAAAATAGAAAACCACGAAATCAAAATCGGTAGCAGTAAAGGGTTTGCAGATAAAATAGACAAAGCATTGGAAAACACTTCTGAAGATGTAATTGAATATAATTTAAGTGTCACTATAGCTGAGGACGTTGTTATAAAATCTGATAAAATAGAATCAAAGGATGACAATCTCATAGAAGGGGAATTATCTACATCTATACAAAAACTATCTATCGAGCAATTAAGTTCTGACAGTACTTTTCATGAAAAAATTGAAGACATTAAAAAGCAGAAGCTTCCACTGAAACTGACCTGCTCTATGAACTGCCTACTGAAAACGAAGTGTCGTACCAATTTGATAGTCAAGAACAAGAAACGAGCTCAATAGCAACAGATCAGGAATCAACTCTAGAGCAACCAGATAAAGTTGTGAAAACATTGGAAGATCTTCCTAAAGAAGTATTTGGAATAAAATCTGATACAACAGAACCTGAAGAATCTACATTTATACAGGAAATATCTACCGAGCAATCAAGTCCGGGCAGTATTATCAGTGAAACAGTTGAAGACATTAAAAAAGTAGAGGCTGATATTGAAACCGAATCTGTTCCACCTTCAGAACTTTCTATTGAAAAGGAAGTATTGAAAAAGTCTGCCGACACAGCGTTAGAGGAACACGGAATTAAAATTAAATCCTCAGTTGAGAAGAACGAAACCTTTATAGAAACAACTGCTTCAAATAATTCTGTAAAGTTACCTTGTACCACTAGTACCGAAAGAGATCCTTCAAATAACCAAGAAGAAAGTAATAAAAATGTTATAAACATCGTATCAGAATCCGAGCCAGAAATTTCTATAGATATTGACTTCAAAACGAAAATTTCTACTAAAGCAAAACCTAAATCTGCTGATACTCTTAACATCGAACAAGATCTTTTAAAAAGTAATCAGGAAGAACTTAAAATGTCTACTGACAATTTAAGTGCAGAAAAAAATATCGAAGATATTTCAGAAGAATCCTTAAGAGCTCAGAATCCAGAAACTGCTGAGATAGTCATTGAAAATATCAGTGCTGAAGAAAGTTGTTCACATGAAAGTAAAAAGGAAAGTATCAGTACTGACAAGACAACGATAGACGAATTCGGAATCAAAAAAGACGATACAGCAAATATTGTCATATCTGATTGTGAAGAACAAAAAGATATCGGAGTTTCAGAGTTCTCTCCAGGTATTTGAACAAAAAAAGCTGTTAATGAATACTAAACTATAAGAGTATATTTAGTTGTTTTACGGAAGAAATTTTTATTTTATCTTAAATAATATCCTTCCGGTATCTTGGGACACGCAATCCCTCAATCAATCATTATTGCCCAGTTTATTATTTATTTATGTTTTAGTAGCAGGCATACATTTTACGCTCATTAAAATAAGTGCTTTTACTTACAAGTAACTTTGACTGTCTTATTCTGTTCACTCAAAATATTAATTAAAACGGCAATGTTTTAACAGACAAAGCCAGTTTGGAATCGAATACGACAGATGAGAGCAATTCAACTGTAATAGAATTGGCAGAAGTTCCAACACCACAGGAAATGGAACAAGGAGCAAGTGAGCATCCGGAAAAACAAATTACAAATGACAACCAAACTGAAAATTCCGAAACAGCTTTTACACAAGATGAAAATAATGAAATTCCAGTTTTTACTAACAATACTAACTTAATACCAAATAATACCCATACAAACGCACTTAATGAAACCAGTAGCAATTTAGATCAGAATACAACTTCCAAACCTATATTAGGTGCGGAAGATCCTGACAAGCCCTTAAAACATTTAATTCCAGGTGAGAATAAAACTCTCAACAGGAATATGGGCCCAACAAATGGAAATATATAATTTTCTTTTGTAGGCTCAATTGCTGAGCGAGAGCACAAAAAGTGGTACAACGCTGTCGAAATGCCCAATAACCCATATGCACCAGAAGCTCTTATGCGTCGTTTGAGTGATGGACCAGAAAAACCAATCGATATTCCTAATATAAGCCCTGTCTTAGAAAAGGCCACTGCCGACGAAAATGCTACGAATTTGAAGGATACTGAGAAAGAAGGGCTTTCAGTTAAACTTGAAGCTGAAAAACTGGATTATAAAAGGTGGGTATATGTATATATGATATTATTCGTCAATATTTAAGTCGAATATTTTGATTTTCATTTCATTGTTCCTTGTTTCACCTAACCTGTATTTTGAAGGAAATTATTTGTGTTTTTTCTAAACATTTTTGAAAAAAAACTACATTTAAAAAATATCTTTACTTTTAAAAGAAATTTATTTTGTTTCGAGGCATTTAATTCTTAGAATGATATTTTAATGGTTTTACAAAAGAAAGAAATATAATGATACCTGATCTCTTGAGGGTTCCCAAAATTCGTGGTCTGAATGAAAGATAGAAAGATAAAGTCGTGTTGGAGTAAAAGGAGCCTTTGAAAAAAAAACCTGGCAACTTCAGTTGGTTAAAATTGAAAATGTTTACACTACTAAACTCATTAAATTTTCTAGATATTTCTGAGACATCTCACGAAAAACACATATGAACATTATTAACCTATTATTTATTAATTATCTTTCAGATACAGCAGGGACTACTATATCAACGATGCTAAACACGCTAGTGGCTCAAGAAAACACAGATCGAAACCCTTAGAGTCAAACTCATTTCAAAATACATCAGACAGTGACAAAGAGGTAACTGATTACAATTCCAACCGTAGCTTTTGGCAAATCTCACCATCAATCAAAAAAACAACCTCATTGAGAAGCTTCAGAAGCTCAAACTCAGGCATAACGAATCATTTTCGTACGTGGAGAAATTCACGATTAAATCAAGATGTAGAGATAGCTTCAGAAGTTTTAACAGAATTCGAACAGAAATTATTGCATAACGATTTAAAACGAAATAGCTTCAGGTCACGAGTTTCTACAAATAATTTCGTACTAAATCCAATATTTGATAATTCTGATTCCAACACGCACGAGAACGGTAATTTGAACCAAGAAAATCACGATGAAATTCTTACTCCTGATTCAGGTGTTGAAAGTTATAGTAGCTCATCAACTAATCATAATAAAAGCGATTTAAATGGTTTCTTTTGTGAAACAAATTGTAAAAAATCTATAGAGAAAAATTATCTGAATTCCTTTAAAAGGTCGAAAAGTTTAAGGTCTGTAAATGCCTCTTCCAATCTCTGGTAAATTTTATTTTTGTTAAATTCAGTGCTACATGTTATATTTTTATCTCTACTTTTTAATTATATTTTAATATATTTGGATTGAAATTGAAATAAAGGAAACCAGTCTAGTTAGAAACAAATGTTGTAGTAAAATTTTTATTTTGCACCCGTCACCACGTAAAATTGACTTTTTATGGATTTGCTACAGGTAAGTGCAGAGCTATTTTAATTTTTCAGAATTGCATTGTGGTTGTTTAACAATATAATGCGAATATAAATTTTACTAATAACATTTGTTTCATGGGGAAATATTTACTAATACATTTAGTGTTTTCATTATGCTTTTCCATTGTGGTGAGTGTTAGTTCTAGAGTAGTATGCAAATTGCATGTCAAATAAGGGATTTCCGATTCCATAAATGAATAGGCTATTATTTGCGAACGAATAGTAATAGTAAAAGAATAACTACTACTAGTAATTGCGAAAATACCAAAAATGATTAATTAAAATCGACCAAAAGTTAAAGTTACAGAATGTATTACCAGATCATATTAAGTGATTTTTCATATTTTCAAAAGTAAAGCGCACTTGGAGAGATTTAATTGAAAACAAAATTTTAAATATAATTTTATTTTTTAATATCATCTTTAAAAAGTATTTTTTCATTATTACTGATAGATAAATGTATCTACTATAAAATCTTTATTGCAATAGACCTTCGGTTTCATCTTAATTTAAAAGAATCTCAGTAATATTTCTCCAATCCTATTTTTTCGTTCGATTTCAACAATGGTTTTTCAAACCTTAATAATATCTAAGGATAAGAAGAGTATACTATCTAAGAAATTTTACGAAAAATTGATCGGTAACACTTATTTCATAACAAAAAAAAGATATTTTGAAATAATGGTTAACCGACAACCAATAAAAATAAGTCGGAAAATAACTCTTATTGGTAATTAGAATTATAAAAGTTAATTGATAACTCTTATTCCATAACAAAAACAAAAACATGGAATAATGGTTAAGTAATAACCGATAAAAATTAATCGAAAAATAACTTTTATAGTGCAACTTTTATCATAAAACTTATAACAATTACGATCCCTGCTATTTTTTGAGCACCCTATTTTCAAGAAATTCAAACAAGACGAGTATTATACATAAGATTTTTATGTATGTTTTTACTTATGTTTTGACTATTATTTCGCAAAATTTAAAAGCAAAATATTCATAACCTTATCCAGTGCAGGCCTACAAATGCAAGTGATCCAAAAAACAACTTCAATACGGTTCACAAATTTGCCGTGGTTTTACGCATCTGAAACAAAAAGTACAACAGGATTTTTAATTAGTCTGAGGTACCAAAATGCGAAATAAAAATTGCAAATCTGAATAATATTAGGATAAAAAATCTGTTTTGTAAAAACATAAATTTCTTATCAAAATCACATACATGAAATCATAAGATTAATCGAAATTTAAAAAATAGCACAAAAATAATAAATTTGAAAATTGTGTATCGATTTTTTTAGATTTTTTCATTCCTCAAGGACTGCAAAAAATGTAAAAAGCTAATCAACATAATTCTAGAAGGAGCTTATGCGACCTGTCCACTGATACAGAAAACTGGAAGAGACTAAAAAATTTCCTTCATCAAATTTGTAATAGCTTCTCTGGGAAGTTATCCAAAAAGCAGAAATTTGGTTGACTGCTCTTTGTGAATGTCTGTGGCGAGCAAGTAAAACGACACACTGATGATAATCAAATTTATTTATTGTAATGGAAATACAAGATCGGAAGAGCA
>QYTT01078479.1:2720-13690 GCA_006980735.1 Dasypogon diadema | reverse complement strand
ATGCGACCTGTCCACTGATACAGAAAACTGGAAGAGACTAAAAAATTTCCTTCATCAAATTTGTAATAGCTTCTCTGGGAAGTTATCCAAATAGCAGAAATTTGGTTGACTGCTCTTTGTGAATGTCTGTGGCGAGCAAGTAAAACGACACACTGATGATAATCAAATTTATTTATTGTAATGGAAATACAAAAATTTTCTTATTTCACCGAGAAAGAAAATCTTTCTGTTTATGTGGATATTTTTCAAGTGTTATTTCTAAAACTTTTAGAAAACTGGACTTTATCTCATCGATTAGATTCTTAGATATCATGGAAACATTCTATGAATGAAATATATATACCTACAAATATTTTACTTAGGACTAATTTATCAGTCCAAGATCATAGAAGCTGAGCAAGATATGTCTTCTAAGGAATACTCCCCTAAAATAAACTCTTAATTATTCAGTTTTTCTTAATTATTCATTATCTGATCCCAGTAAGGATTTTAAAAATAATTGGCATACAGCAGCCACATCCTGATTGTAAAAGTCCGTATAGAATCTAATACATGACAACTTCTACATATAAGTTATATTTGAATCACCTTCAGGACACAGCGGGAGTGCTGCTCTATTCCTAGGGCTTATGGTGAAAATTTGAGATAGAAAATTTTTAATTTTGGTTAAAAGTTTTTTGTCATTAAAAGGAGGACTAATACCAGTCACTGTGGTATAAAATTTCTCGAATCATTTTTATTGTGGGTTAGAGGTTTTCACCATAAGCCCTTGATCAGAAATCAGTATTAAACTCATAAATCTGTACACATTTTATATAAAGTGCTATACTAATTTTAGTTCGTACTTTCTTCAGAAGAAACGAATCGCTATAAGACTTAAAATCACTCCTCCCTAAGTTCACAAATAAAATCATTCATAAGTCGTGGCATAAGTAATCCGTGATCGGAAGTAGATATGAACTTTATATGAAAGTAGATGACCACTTAAACATATCACGCAGGTGATTCCAATAATTTCAATTTTAAAGTCATAATTTTTTCCTTTGACAAGTTGATTACCAGAAATTATAGCTTTTCCCTCACAATATACTCAAGAATTTCTTTAGTTTCAAAATTTCTTTCCATCCATATCATCAGATGGAAGATAAGAAATGATTGATTGCTATTGCAGTATCATGAAAAATCACTTATCAAGTGTACATGCTTGATTAACATGGGTCTGGTCAATTGAAAAAATCATTAATACTAACACAATGGCATTTAAAGCAATGTATGTGCAAAATTGTTCTAAAGATAGTCCTAATTAAACATAAATTTCATATATGTAGGTTTTGCGCATGTTGACTAATCATTTTATCGAACAGCTCAATACACCACCAACCTGTGAAGATAAGAAGACAGATAATTTCGGTGATATATTTTTGGCAAAGCCAGTTCGTGTAGAAGAAAGTGATCCCATTTTGAATAAAGCAACTAAATTAGAATATCTAAGTACTCCGGAACGCGATTTTTATCTGCTACCCAGTGAAGAAGCTGTAAATATTAAACGATCAACTACACCATCAGAGCAGAATTCATCCCCAACCTCAGATAGTCTGACAGCTAGTGAAGATTCAGATACTATTCGGATTTATGACTTAAATAAACAGGAGACGCGAATTTTTAAGGATGAGACAATAAAAACACCCCCTAATACTCCTACACGGCCAACTGTTTTATCATTTACACCAAAAACTCCAGCTCCCACTAGAGTTGTAACTCCAACTTCGTTAAGATTTTTACAACCAAAAAGGAAATTATTCGATCCAAAGTTAATCATGACCGAGAGTCCAGATAAGCCGTTCGATATTTTCGACGGGGATTTGGTAAGATACTAAATTTTCAATAGTTTTAAAGTGAAAATAATGTTTTTATATGTTTATAGGTGCAGACACCAACCAATGGAGTCGCTGAAAAACCAGTCATTGAACAAGAAGTCGCATCATCTTTACCTTCTGTAAAAGCTCTCGCAAAAGCCTTCCTACTTGCTTCATCAAAGGCATCTACAATTAATGTCACAAAGCCTAAGGTAACTAGTACTTATATACCTACTTACCTACAACTGTTTAATATACCTTTCTTTTCTTAATTCTGCTCGCACTAAACTAGGTCAAATTGAGAACGGTAACTAATTTGTAGTGGATTTTGCTTAATTAGCCAGTCAGTATCTGAAAATTTGAAATTTCTTTTGAATGTTGTCGGAACGAAACCTACTCTCAGAGAAAATATATCTTAGCCGTAATTCATAAAAAATTATCAAAAAATTGGAGAAATTACAGAAAAAGTGAACGCTTCCTGGTTAATAGTTCACACTTGAAATCCATTGGGAAGTTTCAACATGCCGGTGTATGCAATTTACTCGTAAACCGGCATAAAGAAAAGCACATCCATAAAGGGAGATGAGAAATAAGTTCTCTATGATAACCCAGTGAGGAAAAAACAATGGCATTCCACTGAAGAACCACCAAGAAAAATTACAAAACTCAATATTCATGAAAGCAACACCCTTCCTTGCTTTTGGTGGAAAATCCATGGTATGATTCACCTTGAACTGCTTAATATTGGGGAAACCGTTACGGCGGATGTTTATTGTAATCAACTTGAACGATTGAAAGTGGCCGTTACAGAAAACATTCTTTTTTGATTTACAAAAAATTTGTTATCCTCCCAACAGGATAATGCTACATTTTGCGAAGAACTAGGGAACTAGGATTTTCCGCATCCTCCATATTCATCAGACTTTACCCCATCTGATTATCCTCTTTTCAGATCCTTGCAGGACTTTCCAGCTGGAAAGAATTGAATTCTTATGAAGGGGTCAGAACGCAATCGTTGAGTTTTTTAAATTAAATTAAAGCTAAGCGGCTTTTGAAAAGCACTGAATTTATACTTTAACAGAAATAATCACATTACGAGTAAGAAATATGAAGAATTAACTGGTATTAGTTCCTCATTCCATAAACGGAAAATCACTTTGTTTAGAGCATTACAGAATGTTACGTCACCTCTTTTGTCAGTTACTGGGAATGGTGACTTTAGCAGGATCTACAACTACGTGTCCGCAAAGTTTGCGATTCTCGGCATATCTTGTCAGTTAACAAGAGGCAACTCGCGAATGTCTCCTATCACATATTAAACCACCGCATGCAGGGTTTCCAGTTACAGCCGAAGTTTCCTTCTGGAAAATTTTTGACCATCATATGGGGCTTTATTTCAGACACGTGAATCTAAGTCTGCTCGATCGAAGAATATAAAGCTTTCTGACTTGTTAAAGATTGTTTACTGTTTTCTTTAAACAAACAATTGGTGCACATATTTTTGCATATCACATTAACAATCCTCAACAGTCCTCTTTACAATGAGTCATACATTTATTTAGTCATAAGAAAAATTACTATAAATATTTTAATAGAAATTCAGTTATAAATTTACTTACACAAAGTTTCAAATTTTCAGAATTTTAAATTAATGCACATTAAAAAAAAATGTAGTAACCTCTTATGGGGATTATTCCTTTCAGTCTTCATCATGGCAATCTCTTGAAATTCGAAACGAATCATCAGCAACAGAAGAAGAAGTAAAACAGCCAAGTACAACCGATGGACCTTCAACTGATTCCTATTTACCGCCATATGAACAGCGATACTGTCCATTGTCGGTGGAAAATTTGTACGTAACAAAATATCGATTAGTCTCTGCCTATGAATATTATACGCATCTATTTTAGAGCTGCCGTTCCTGAAACTGATATTGTTGAAGCAGAAATTATGAATGGAAATTCTGAAACGCAATCATCAGCAGAAACAACGGTGGAAAGACCAATAAGTCCAGTTCTAGTCCCAGGTCTACTGAAAAACAACATTGCTTTCTTTGAAAATTTAAAAAACAAATAAATATTCAAAGAGCGTTTCCAAAGAGTTCGACGCTAGTTTGAGTTTCTTCTGCTACAGGATATTCCTCTTAAGATTCTTTAAACTATTAAAAATGTGCCATTATCATAAATTTGCTGTAATACCAAAAAATTAGCCCAGTCAGTCTTATCAGAGTATACACTAAAACTAATACAGGTTATTTAATTATGTATTTTTACAACTTAACGATTTCAAAACAGTAATTAAATATTATCTAGGAGTATAATATTTTTTTATTTTGAAGTGAAAACTTAACTGAAGCCAAAAAAACAAAAAACAAAAATTTATGTTGAATTCTATTACTGAAAACAAAGATGTAAATATATAAAGAATTGTTCATTATTATAATATGGAAATACATACATGATGAAGGATGTTATAGTTACTGCTGTTTTTATTTTGTATGTACAATAATTATACAGGTTGCAAATGAAGAAAAACATTTGTATCGCGCTCCAAAGAAGTCGTTTTCATTCCAAAAAAAAAAGTCTGGAATAGTAATTTTTCAGGAATTCCAGTCTATTAGCGTCCTTTCAGTTCTTTCGAAAAAGTAATGGGATTAAATTTTATACTTTTAAGGCCGGCGTAGGCTCATGCCTACACTTGTCTGCTTGCTGCGCGGAATGCCTGATACGCTTTTACAGTATCCATGAAGTGCGTGACAGGCACATCTATCCAGAAAATATGCCCCTCTACTCTTTCCTAGTTTAATGTATTCTCTATAATTTGCTTGCGTAAGTGTTTTGCATCCGAGAATTATGACTGAAAATTGCTGCACGAGTGAAACCCCCTCTCAGACCTTTTGCGCATCAAAATCGGCTTTGACCGCACGCATTTCACACTGTGTACGCCATACCATTCTAAACCGTTATCCCTCAAAGTTAAATCTTTGATCCTATACATTTTTCCATACTCATTTCTAATATCCATATTAAAGAAGCTGTAAGCTCAGTGAATTAGAATATTGCAACAAAAGGCTCACGCTTCCCACAATGCCTGAAGCGCTCCAAAATAGGGAAAAGCCCCATGGCCTGTACTACCAGTTAAAGGCCAGTCTGCCGTCCAGGGATCCTGCACAGTCGCCAAAGACGGCATTCGTTGCCAGGTATTCGAAACGCAAGGACCTCTGCAAGTCTGCAACCTGACAACGAAGAGAGGGTGCCCCCGTAGTGTGCTCATGTACAGTGTCAGTGATGTGAATGGTGATACCCACTCTCTACCTGCCCGGTTCAGACAGAGATGAACAACAACACATATCTATATTATATAAATATGATAAATATTATATAAATTGACCAATTAAAATATTTTTTACTAAGCTATGTCCTGCTTAATTTATATCCACATGTTTAGTACAATTACTAAAAAAGTAATTGGCAATTAAGTTTTTTACGTGAATGTAGAAGACGTGTAGAAAATTCCGGCAGCAAATCGATGCCTTGTAAAATCTTGAGTTACATACCCATGTATAAAATAATTGGGCTACATACCCGCATGTATGAAATAAAGTAAAATACTTCAGGTAAATTTTTAGTTCAGTGATTGGGCTTTGTGTACTTTTTCTGAAATGTCAAACTGACATTTCTGCCCATTGCTCCGTACAGGATTTTAAATTTTAGCATATACTCAAGGGAAAATGAAATACTAGGATGCCAACTTGTTAAATTGTAATATTTCGAACTTTAGTGGCCCATTCTGCCGCCCGACTAATGTCAACTTCTTGCCGAGAGGATAGTCAAGACAAGGCAACCATGAAAAGACAAAAGTATGTCGTGTCACTGTTGTTCTATATTTACTTAAAGGTCGATATTTTAGGAAGTATTACACTTTGGAAAACGATGATGAATATTTACCCATGCAAAAACTAAATCCGCCAAAATTCGAGAATTTAATAGAAGCACAAGTACAGGATGGAGACACTTTACAGGCGTTAGCTCTGAGATTTCACTGTACTGTAGGTTTTTGCCCCGCAGCAGCTGATACGCTTTCATTATGATATCTTTTCAGGTAGCTGAAATTAAACGGTTGAACAAAATTGATAAGGACAATGAAATTTATGCTCGAAAAACCATAAAAGTGCCAATTACCCCACACTCAGTGCTGCTTGAAACACTTCCCATAGTGCACAAAAGTGGACAAAGCACACCAAAACGCAAAGCTAACGAAGAGATCACCACTGATAATCCCCTGGAAAATAATGAACTTAATGAGAAATTACTGATTGCCTCAGTTAATGCAGCTGAAGTCCAGGAAACTGACGACTCAAATAAATCGATAAATAATATTATATTAAGTTCGAGACTTCGGCATATCACATATTCAGATGACAATGCCAGAGGTATTTGTTTAACTTGTTCTCCACTTTATTTAATGCACTTCATTTCTAGGCAATCATATAAAGCCTTCCGATCCACTTTTATATGGTGAACTAGACGAGACCATTCCACAACCACGACCTATTCCAGTACCTTCAAAAGGTGCTTTCGATTGCTCGGGATCAGATTGTGATATTTCCTGGATATGTCTATTTATTTGCATATTAGCGCTATGCTTTGCTATTCCTCTTATATACGTGTTTTACATAGCAGAACATCCGGAAAAATTCCATCATAATGCTAATTAGGAATAGTGATTACAGTTATACGCTGAGTACAGCATGTGAATTGGTTTGTTGTAGAAATTAGGGCATTCGGACAAACACTCGAGTAGATAGGTAACTATTTCTCTTTTAAGGAAATCAGTTTAAAATTATTTATTGTAATAAGTGCCTTGTAAATGAACTGATTTACAATTAGCTCGGAAGGTTATGTTACACATCAAATTGTTCTAATTTATTACTTTGATAGTTCTGAAAACGGTATGACAATAAAACCATTTTCAAGTAGATTTCTTAAAACTTATTTTTATCCTAAGTTGGAAGACGACGTGATCCTAGTCTGTTTTTGTCAAATTTTACACAAAAGAAAGCTAAAAAATTGATGATTACAAACGTATCTTTAATTCAATGCACTTAAACAACTAAAAATGATAATGATGCAATTTGACACGCTAACTGAAATTAAAGGTAAGATTAATCAAGGTATTTATTTGCGTAAATTACCGCCCCTCTAAAAAATGACGTTTCCCGCCAACGAATCCAAATATGGCGCAAATATGGCAATTGGCAGCACTAAATCAAGGCGACCAAAGCTGAATGTAACCAAATCATCTGATTTTGTTATTTGTCAAAATACTTTGTGAATTTTTACGGCTAAAATCCTTGCTGCAATTCCTTCTTTAACTAGTTTAAATTTCTGAATAACAACCTGTTAATTAATCAACGAAAAAAGTCTTGAATTACTGAACAAGCCATCCCGTCCAAATTAGCTGTCTCACTCTTCTTTCAATGTAATGGCATTCCTGAAAGTATCCCGCCAAAAAGCCGGGCATAACTCTGCAGTTTTCGCGGGACAATTCCATTTCAATTGTGACCGCGAACAGTGCAAGGTTTAGTTTTAAATACTCGTGACCAAAGGATTTTACTTTGTGCAATTTAAGTACTTTTGCGTGACTTCTTAATCTTATAATGTATCGTGGTGTTGAAGAATCCAGTGTTTTTGGCAAGGAAAATATTTCGGAAACGATGGAGAAATTTACACTAAAGGTAATATACTGATTTTTTCTGAAGAAATAGTTAAACATCTAAATAACCAACCAATCACAATTTGCAGAGCCCAAGGAAGGCATTATCTGAAAACACCCATAACGTTAAGAAAATAATGTTGGATACCCAAGAAAAAGAGAAGCCCAAAGAGGATTCAATTGCTAACAAAACGTCAGCGCCTTTCGACCCAGAACTTGAGCCTTTATTGAGAGATAATCCTCGTCGATTTGTTATCTTCCCTATCCAGTATCCGGACATTTGGAAAATGTACAAGGAGGTAGGTCTAATAGGTATCAACGTCATCAGATTGTTCCCGCGTTTCTCATATCTTACCGCCAAAATATATTTACAATTCGCGTCGTTTATTTTTTGTTATACAGGTGAAAACCACGAGTTCTTGTATGTGTTGCACGGTTCTTAAATGTAATAATAGAAATCAAATAAGAACATTGGGTTGGGAAGTTTTGCAGAATGCCGTGACTAATGCGTGGTCTGCGGGGATTTTAAACTCATGCATTTCGCGGTATTGCATTTGTTTTTGAATGCATAAAGAATAAAGATTGCGTTTCGCCAGAAGTGAGTTACCATCCATCTCAGAAATATAATGCAAATTTTCGAGTTTATAGGTACTTTACATACTTTTTTAATTCTGTTTTCGTATATTTAGGTTAGGTCAATATTAAATTGGATGTGTAACAAAATAGTGCGACGCGTACATTAAAAATTTCGGTGCTACGCAAAGTAAATAAGCAATGAACCAGTCAAGCAATTATAATGATTAGCTGCTATCTTTTTTTGTTGTGTTTTAATCCACATTCACTGTTGTTAATCCATTGATTTTGCTCTGCGACAATTGCGCTGGAAAACCTCATCTCTGCTTGCAATGTTTTAATAATAATAATACATTTATTTAGCGTTAATTTGCTATTAGTACATCCTTTATAAACAATCTAAACAATTCAGATATGTCCCCTAACGTGTTAAAAAATAATTCTTTCAAATTCGTTTGAATTATTAATGTTTCTGATTTCACTTGGCAATTCACTAAACCATTTAAATCCTTTATAATTAAGCGAATTCTGAGAACTACAAGTTCTAAAAATTTTTAGCGTATCCAACATTGCATTAAAGTATTATTCCCATGGATCTATTTTGGTGTCTCCGCATTTGTATCAGCACGGAGAAAAATCAAAGTAATTTATTTTTTCGCTATTACGAAAAACGTGTTCGCGTTGCCATCCACATTGCAATTTTCTATCGTTGTTCGGAAAACGCTGTTCGACTAACGTGGAGAAATAAGACGACAGTGTGTATCGAGCCTAAGGGCCGATTCCAATCCACGTCTTCGTCTTCGTCTCGTTATAACAGTGTGACGTCAGACCGAGACGAGCATCAAGCATGCTCGTTCCAAATTGGCTTGCTTTGCTTGATTTTTGATGTTCCGTTCATCTTTTCATGGTTAAGACTAATGTGCCTATTAGGCAGGAATTGGTGCGAATTACACATTATTTTTGTTTCGAGTCATTTGATTTTAATTATAAAAAGCTATTAGCTTATGCTAAATTAGAAATAATACAAAAGGATTTGCGTTTTCTTAAATAAAACCTATCCATAATTTGCATGAAGTCAACTCGAAGGTTAACTTGTTGAAGTGTTATACAAACTAGCTAAGCTCCAAGTTGTCTCGTTCTGACGTCACAAATTGTTATAACGAGATGAAGACGAAAACGAAGACCTGGATTGGAATCGGCCGTAAGAATACTGCATATTATTTATATACACGACGAATAATAAAGTTCCTAAAACTGATCCTGACGATAAAATTAGAGTAGAAACGTTAATGTTTATTTTAGAAGGCAGTTTGTTGGTTACGAACATAAATTCAAGTTAATGGAAGACTAGGAACGGATATGGATATACGTGTAAATAAAAGTTTATTTTTACACGAAAATTCCTAAAAACATCCAATAAAAATTAAAAGGACGCTGCCGATGACTTTTTTGAAGTTCACAAACGTTCATGCGATTCGTCCTTACATTCCGCAACCTGTGGACGCATTCATTAGTATACTTCCATTGATTTTTGTCCGTTGCTCTCTTCCTTTCAGATAGCTTTTCATCCATTCTTGCTCTTTTCTTTTAAATCCATATTTCCACAACTTTTTAAGTAAGACATCATGATCCACGGTCTCAAAAGATTTTTCTAGATCAAGAAAAATGACTACCGCAGAATTTCCTTTATTTATTTCTTCCTTTCGTTTTAGAATAGAGAAGCCAATGTTATATGAAAATACTGCAGACTTAGTAAGGCAACTCTGAAAAAGTCTTCTGCCCACTTGCAAAGTTAATTTCACAAATTTAACCAAGTAAATTTCAAAGGATCCTCGAATTGTTGTGTGAACAGATAATGCGTACAGATATCCATTAGTGGATATGTAGTTTATTTGTCTGCCTGAGAGATATTTCGGGCATTACAAAGGATTACTTAAATTTATGATACCCTAAATAAGCAGAGTGTATACAAATAAAAAGTAAAAAGGCAGAGTACTTTGAAATCTTCACGAATATTTAAGGCTAAAATAATCGTTAAGGTGTCCCCTTTGTGTCCTACGACTTTTGTCTAAAACAGGATGTTGCACAGTAACAACTTCATACGAAAAATTGTGGCTCACTTGCAACATTTGTCAGGTTAAAATTTTCCTCCTCTCCTCTTCCTCACTTGTAACAAACTGCACATTTTGGGTTAAACATAGCCCTATTAATTTTTTAAAAAGATAAATGTTTTCACTCTATACTCTTTAGGCTGAAGCATCTTTTTGGACTGTTGAGGAAGTCGACCTTTCCAAGGACATGTCCCACTGGGAACAGCTTACAAGTGGTGAACGTCACTTTATTTCACATGTTCTTGCATTCTTTGCCGCTTCCGATGGCATTGTTAATGAGAATCTTGTGGAGCGATTTGGTCAAGAAGTCCAGGTGACTGAGGCTCGTTGCTTCTATGGATTTCAAATAGCGATAGAAAATGTCCATTCAGAAATGTACAGCATTTTAATTGATACCTACATAAAAGATCCAAAAGAAAGGTTTGTTTTCAAATAACATTTCAGCATTAATTTATTCCGATACCGCACAATTAAATTTCAGAGAGTTCCTGTTCAATGCTGTTGAAACTCTACCTTGTGTTAAGAAGAAGGCTGACTGGGCGCTCTCATGGATTTCCAGTACTTCAGCGAATTTTGGGGAAAGAATAATTGCGTTTGCAGCAGTTGAAGGTATCTTCTTCAGTGGTAGCTTTGCAGCTATATTTTGGCTGAAGAAGAGAGGCATCATGCCTGGTCTAACCTTCTCAAATGAACTTATTTCCCGAGATGAGGGCTT
>QYTT01078477.1:0-19803 GCA_006980735.1 Dasypogon diadema | reverse complement strand
GCTAGCATGAGAGGATTAGGCCTACAGGGGACACCTCCAAAAAAAACGCGCCTCTTGCCTTACCTCTAGGGTGGTGTGGAAAAAAGTTTGAAATTTAAGATTCAAATTGAGGGAACATATAAAAATGTTATGTCACTCATATTCAATTTGTGCAATTGCACAGGGGTCTCCTAGTCTTTTATAAATTGCGTTGATAGGTGTTCCAATTTTTTACTTTTAAAAGTTTGAGCAGTTTGGTGGATGGTTCCAACTAAATAAGTTTTTTTTGATAAAATTTAGTTGCCAAGGAATAACTTGAAAAAATTGTCGTTAGTTACATTTCTTCCGCAACCAGTAAATGGTTCAATAAGGTTTAAAACGACGGATTCAGCCAATGAAACCGATGTTGTTCTCATTCAGTCTTTTTCACAAGTATGGAAAATCAACATATTTGTTTTTGACAACCAAAATTTTATTCCAAATTTATCTGGCTTATTTGATATATATTGGGTGAACCCACACCTTGTTTTGGATGGGAATAGTTGTTTGTCAACCGTGACATTTGCCTAAAAATTTAGCAGCTGAAAAGCGTTGGAAATGGGGATCTATATCATATCCACACTTTTCTATTTAGAAGGAATCAAAATTTTAATTTCAGCATGGCAAGGGTTTCTCTGAGTCGCATGTGTTTGAGTGCTGTTTGCAACTACCTAATTAGATTTACAGATTTTGAGGTTACTTTTAGATATTTTCATGGCCAGATAAATGCATTGACGCAATATTTTGGAAAAATGGACTAGTTAGTATTTAATTAGACAATATTTTGTTTATTCTTTTGAAACAGTTTTCTGGCACAAAGCTTTAAAACTATTTCTATCCGCTTTTCTTTCAAGAAAGTTGAACGTTAGCAAAATAATTAACTTTTTATTCAACTGTGTGTATTTTGGCCATATTTCAAATACCTACACAAAGATTCATTTAAAACTTTGACTAAAACTTTCCGAACATTTGAAACAAATAGAAAATTGTCCGCCGACATCAGAGGAGTAAAAACTGAAATTAAACCACAGGCCTTCAACCACAATAAAGTTTTCCTTGAGTGTCAGGATGTGAAATTAGTTGACATAAATAGTGCGGCTTTTTCCATCTGGTGAAAGATTCATAAATATGAATAATGTTAGAAGTGACAGTGGTGCTCTAGTGTATAACAGGAATAAAATTGCTAACAAAGATGGGAATTGTTGTGGGTACATGCATGCCAGATGCCGAAGTAGAACCTCAGTACTATCAACCACACCGAAGAAGAATTTACGGTAAGGAAATTTTTGATTGCAATGACACTATCTTAAAATCTCCTTGTGATCTATGTATTTCATATTTTCAGATCAACAGAGAAACTTATTTTTACAAGAAAAGAAAAAAAAATAGGTCACTTATTCAGAACAGTGTCACTAACTCCTAATGGCATGTTTGAAAGCAATTCCAGAGGATGTACCTGCCAAACAATCCCACTTTTCTTTTTGTGATAGCTTACAATATCCTTTTGTCCAGAAACAGAAGTTAGCACGGCACATTAGCCCAATCCAAAGGCACTGTTGGCATGAACTTTACATGCACGCTATCTCTAAATGTTCAGACTTTAACATAGGCGATGTCATTCCCCTAAGTGGCTACGCTTGACACTTCACAGGACCTCTTTTAGATATACACACGCATTTCATGCCTGTACATTTGCCTTGATTACGTCCTCAAAAGAAGCACATCAACCGCCTACCCAGACGCAACTCTTGAGACAATGTATACCAAGCCACATGGCATATTTTCTACACTTAAAGCCTCAATTCTGTCTTTTGGATTTACTTTATGATTGCTGTTGTCTACTTTGTGAACAACTTTGCACATGTAACCATTCTTTGGACATTTTGTTACACTGTTACATGCTGCTGATATTTTCCTTTAAAGATATGAAAGTACTCCTTATTTAATTACGCTTTTTCGGGGTCACTGTATGGGATATTACTTTAGTTTATTATTTTTTTTAATTTATATAAACTCTAAGAGGATTATGTTGTGGAATTTTAGAAATGCAAAAAGTCCGGACCTTTAACTTTTTCAAGTCAAAAATTTTTTGCAACAAGTTTTGAGATTTGATTTTAGTACGGTTTATACTTTCATAATACTTTAGGAGTATCTGTGAAAATTTTCAGATCTTTTCTCAAAAGCATGTGGTTGTAGGAATTTAGGACGTATTTATCCCGACGGATTTACATAAAATCATACACGTCTGATACAACTTAATTACAAGATTTTCTGGTGCATGATTAACCCAATAGGATTTTTTGAATTCCTGCTGGAACATATGTGTCCAGTTTGGATCGGAAGGGTTAATAACACTTTAATGAAAGGAGTAATTAGATTCAAAAACATTAAGGACCGGAAGCAATTTAATTATATTAACAAATATTCTCATGGATTATGTTTTACGAGTTGGATACGTGACGTTCACAGGTACGCTCTGAAAAATTTCAGAGTTTCCAGATCCACTACCATATTTGAAGCTAAATGTCATTGGAGCTAAAAGTGAAGTACGGTGGAAAATATTTTAAAAAATCAAGCAAGAAAAGACGCTTTAATTGGTTTATATCCGAGATGTAAGGAAGAAAAGAATGTAATGAGTACGTTGTGAATTATCGCGGTTAGTTATTCTAACATATTCGCAGCTGACCTTCTAATCTGCAGGCCATCCCACTGCGCGCAACCTTGAAATGACGAAGAAAAAGTTTTAGAAGATAAATAATTGCAAATAAATATGATGTGGGCTGATTTTTGAAGAATACTGCGATCAGTCTATTAAAAAAATTTTTTTTTTTCAGTAGCTCAACGTTTCAAGTACTGCTGCGACCCTTCTTTAGTAGGAGCCTTTCAGAGGAATTAATAGAATATTTCATTGACATTCTCTTGAGAATGTTGTGGTATAATTTTTTCTCTGCGATAAGTAGTTTAAAAGATTTTCGCATTTTAAAATAAAAAAATATTACATGAAAAAACTGGAATAATTTATTTCACATTAAAACCCATATAACGGTTAAACATAGAAAATTGAAATGTTTCCATGAAATATGTAAAACATTATGCTAAAGTGTTTAAAAGAAAAATCAGCCCCCCGCACTAACCCTATGCCCCCTCTGTACACAAATTCGA
The DNA here is from genome assembly GCA_006980735.1 of Dasypogon diadema. NCBI lineage: Eukaryota > Metazoa > Arthropoda > Insecta > Diptera > Asilidae > Dasypogon > Dasypogon diadema. Next base: position 16,623 of record QYTT01078477.1, on the reverse strand, counting down.
AAATCACGCATTTTAACGATATTCAGGTGAAAAAAGTCCGCTATACAGTTTCTTAAAGAAGAAAAAAAATATGCCATTTAATAGCGCTCAGCAAGAGCTTTAATTTAATATCACACACGGTCCAAATTGGACAAACCTAAGGGGGGTAGTTACCACCCCCACCCCGAAACCCCCAAAAACGTAAAAATTTTTTACTCCATCGGAAAGCTCCCACTCATTCTAAATCAAAAAAACTCCATGTAAATCCATTCACGCCCTAAAACTCTTCCCAAAACTTCACACTTTCGTCACGAATAGCACTTTTACGCACAGTTATTTAGTCAACTCTTATACTCTTATACTTATTCGAAATTTATTTGGTCCGATATATTTTAAAGCTGGGCTCAATTACAGTTTAACAATTGTTATCATGGATCTGGGAGCAAAATTTTTTTCCAAATATCACACCAGAAATACCAATTGAAAAGTTATGTTCGGGAAGACAAGAAAAAAAACAATTCGAAAGAAGAAAACCATCCGAAAAGAATCTTTGCATCCCCTTGACTTGCATCCTTCATTTCTATCAAGTGTTTCAAGTCTCGAGGCTTTTCTTTTGTTATTATAATTTAAATTATAGGAGCGGATTACAGAATGGGTTAGGGAACTCTCCATTTGTTTCCACAACCTACATTAGAGGAGTGGGACATAGTGAGAGCGGGTTATGCGCTCTCGTTACGTCACTGTAATCAAAATCCTCTTAGGTTTAGGGTTTTAATCGCTGCTTTTGATAAATAAATTTCTTTCCCCATGCCTAACTGATACCCGATAACGTTGATGCACTTACTCTACTTGTTTTTAGGACAACATTTTTCTAAGAAAGGCTGATACATTTTATTGGTAGGGATGCAGGAGAATTTCATCATTCAGCTCCTATCACAACAAAGAGGTTACCAGACTGATAAGATACAAACAAAATATGAAAAAGTCACAAAATCTATAAAGCTCTATAATTTTACTGTAAATTATGATAACAAAATCGCTATAGAGTAAATTAACGCTTTATCGACTGAGGGTTTTGCTTTTGACGTTCCCGGTCGTTAAAGTGTTAAGAAGTGGTGGGGACCACGTTTGGGAGTTTGACTCTACATTCGAGAAGCAATGAAAAAAAATACATTGCTTTACTTGAAATGCATGCAACTGACTTTAACACTCATTTAAATTCTTTGTCGAACCATTTCCTGATAATCAATGAAAAAAATTATAAAAGAAATCATTGTCAAGGTCTGACACCTGTCAAGTTCCAAGGAGTTTTAAGCTTACTCCCAGTGAAATCAATGCTTCAGTGTTTTTAATCCGACCAATCTCTTGACATTTACATAATTATTGCACTATAAATCTCTACCTAACATGTACTCTGGCTGGAGTAGAGTGTGTTTCGGAGGGATGAAAAACAAAAGCCACAAGCCAGAGTAATTTATTCATATCCATGCTAGTGCACTAAGTTCACATGTTGAGCATGTTTTTTGGTAGTAGAATAATTACCGCCACTTTGAATAATTCATTTGCGGCGATTGTATATGACGCCTGGCAGAGCAAAAGGTGTGTCTGGGTCACAACAAACTGAAGCTATTTTTAATTCCTTCCACGTACTACGAAATATGAAAAGGGGAAGCAATCACATTCAGCTCTCTGGCGTCATAACTACAAAATCGATTCGGACATTTTGCTCAACTTTTAATGGCACAGGACTTGTGGGAGCAATAAATTTTTTTTTTATTATTTTCATTATTAACTTCTGCCGTCAATTATTCAGTTCAGTGCTTCCCGGAATGATGTCATACCAAAGAGAAAATCTCAGGTTTTACAAGGGCGGAGACCAATCCTGACCTGACATGAACTCCCGCCAGTGGTTGAAGTACTTAAAGGCAGGCTTTTCCGTAAAGGCTTTTTCATCTAGAAAGGGTTTCCAGAATGTGCGTATATAAGTCCTGTCATTTGTATGAAGCAGAGAACCAGCACTCGAATTGTATTCACTGTGGTTTGTGAGCTTTTTAGGGTTGGCATGTCTCGTAGGAACAATTTGTGTGGTTTTTTCAGTTTCAATGATTTTCTGAAATCGTATGCTCTCGAGTACAGGTGGCTTGTGGATTTTTCACATGCACTAGAAATTGAATTCTGAATACACAATCACAATAAGTCAATACTTTTACCAGAGATATTATCCTTTCTGCCGTATTTCTGTGATTTTGATGTTACCCTTAGATTGTGAATTTTATCGATTTTCATTTATTACGTTGTATTGTGTTCCTCATGTAACTTTCAATTTGGCAAATTTCAGTATTATACGAAAGTTATCAGGTCGAGTGTAAAATTCCACGCGAAACTCTCGGTGGAATTACACGAAATGAAAATGCCAGGAGGCAGATAATTTATTCATATTCTGAGCATGTAAATTAATTATATTTTTATTTACTGTGCGATATTTTCACTGAAGGTTGAAGTCAAGATTATTTCACTTTTTTGACGCCAATTAAAGCTATTTTTAAGATGTTTGATGTTAAAATGCAGATTTCAAACAGAAGATGGCTGACAAAAATTTTTTACGGTACATCATTTCCGAGGAAGGAGGATATTTAGGTTTTATGGGTGCTATCTTCATTTCACACCCTATGAAACTCGTTACATTGGCATCTGATAGATGACCGTTTCACCTGTTTCAGCGAATCTTTAATCACATCTCTTCTTTCCTCTCATCACGAATTATAAGACTTCAAACTTCGAAAAAATATCAGATTTCCAAAATTTTTTCAAAATTTTGCTAAATTTCCCGCTAGAATGCTCTAATAACATACGTTTTTTTAGTAAAATTTCACGTCTAATGCTGCCTACCTAAATGTAGCCGTTGTGAAGCTATGCGACTTTTTTTTTACCTATTCTTGATCCCCTTATATTTCATTTTTCCTGCGATGTAAGAGAATTCCCAAAATTTTCCAATACCAACCGTCTCGCCAACAAAACTCGTCTAATAATTAGGTTATACAGGACGTAGAATTTCTTCGACAATTTCTACGCCTACAGTCTCTCCAAGGAGTTTTGGGGGAATCCAAAATTTTACTGAAAAATGAATTTTGAAAAAAGTTGAAGCTTTGGTCACTTGTAGATGTTTTCATAAATCGTGATGGGACGGAAGGAGAGGAGGTTGAGAATTCACTGGAATGGACGATTGTATTTACTACAAAATGAGAAATGCATGGTATTCCGTATTAATAATAGCTACGTTATTCGACTAATTAGCATGGCATGCACTTACGGATTTGCTTTTGGGTAAATCTCTGAAAGTCGAAATCGAACGACTTACCTTTCAGTTTATGGATGTTTACATGAAACCCGCTTCCTTTCAGATTTATTGTTCGGGCTGCCGACCAATTTGCCATGGATTGTTAATCGGAACAGAAATATGCTAGTACATGTTAAAACAAATCTGAAAGGTTTCCGCCTTCGTTTTTCATGAAATTTTCATATGTGATAAGGGACTGAAAAATAAGCGACCTGTATTTTTTTTTTTATATCTACGCTTAAAAGGCTTAAGGGGGTGAAGTGCCCCTTTTCTTACTCGTGCGCTATGGTCTGTCTATGGACTTTAAATCTAATCCTAGAGGTAAGAAAACTCAGGATTATTCGAAGAGTACTCACTAAACGGCGATCCCCCTCCGCTGGGAGAAAAGGGGCACTAAGGGGTAATCCGGTACTATAAACTGATTAGTATCACATCTGAAATCACCTTGGTTTCACATAGCGCAAAAACAGCCGGCATCGATTGGGCAAGATGGCAATAGACAGAGAAGTACATTGAAGTTGAATTTTTGCACAATGCCAACAAGGTCGCAACTGAAAAGTAAACAAAACGTGCACTTCCGATTAAAGGTTACCGACCTGCCCGAATGCAAAAAAAAGCCCGGCGCTAGTGTTATGCTTAGGTGCCAGACCCTCATAGCATCCAAGTCAGCCGGCGCTCAGCCGGAGGTGCCTCTAGGCTAGGTGCTTTCACCCAACAATAAACGAGTCAAAATGGAAGAATGGAGGTGAAAGAGGACTTACTGCAATTGTGCACTAATTTAATAGGGCATAAATAATTCCTTCCCTTCACCTTGGCAAGGTGATAATCGTTGCTTAAAGCCAGAATAAGTGATCGATAGGCGCACTCGCGACACAACTATTAAATCGAGCCGTTAGATAAGCGAACACGTTTAACAAGTGCGTCTGCTCCCTAACAAGGACAGAACTCGACTAGTATGAAAAAAATTCATTCAAAATGAGTACCTCTCTTAAAAGTTTTTTGAGGTGGGATTTATATTAAGCGCAAATATATTTTTGAACAGGATTTACGTATAGTTTTGAAAGAAGTGCAGGGTTTTTTTAATAAATCTAGAAAAGGTACAGATGGACCTAAAATCCGATGTAGCTGACATCTACACCTATCCTGGGGTTAAATAAACCTGTGATTTGATCTTGTAAAATAGTCAGACAATAAAGATACGATTTACTTGTTTGCTTGAAAGTCTTCAAATAGAATTACTCGACACAAATTAGGAAATTGATTTCGTGTACTCCAGTCACTGGTTTTATAGCATTTTGGTATCATTTTAAAATAGCCTAATGCTGCGAGATGCCACTGTGGTTTATCATTCACACAATTTTCAATCTATCTATAGAACTAGTAGTACATTCACGCATATAGTTTTGTGGCAAGTGACTCTCTTTAGTTTCGATTGAATTTCGTCATCAAGTTCATTCGCATTGGGGTTATATAAAGGAAAATCAATGAACAGTTCATTTTACTCCGTGTCGTTTACCCTTAAAGTATTTTCAGAACATTTTTCGGATGGTTGCCACAATTAACATGAGGCCTTTTTTGTTGGTGAAATTGAAATATATAGTTAGTGACATAACGATAATTATTGTACATTTGCTTCAACTAGTATCACAAAGTACAAAAAGTACGTCCAGTATTTAAAATTTTTAGTTAAGAGCATAAGTCCGACGAGATTTTTCCAGAGGCAAATATGGTTCAGTTGCTTTCGTTCTAGAAATTTCGGTTTCAAATATACTCCTCGCAATGGTTGACCAATTAAAGAGAAAATTGATGGAGTTATGGCAAAAGTTGAGCAAGACCGGCATATAAGCAGCCATGTAATTACCAAAGAACTAAATATCCATCAATAAACCGTTTTAAACCACTTGGATAAAACTGGCTACAAAAAGAAACTCGATGTGTTTGTGTGCCACATGATTTGTCGCATCATGGTGGGATTGGAAGGGTATCGTGCGTTATGTGCTGCTACCGCCTGGCAAGTCCATTGAATTGGGCATTTACTGTCAACAATTATTGAGTTTGCTACAAGAAATTCAAAAACAAACGGCCGGAACATGTCAACATAAAGGGCGTCGTCTTCCACCATGATAACGCCAGATCACATTCATCTTTAACTACCCGGAAAAAATTTAGATAATTTGACTAGGAAGTTTTAATGCATCCGCTGTATAGCCCGGACCTTGCACCTTCAGATTACTATTTGTTTCTGTTTCTGCAAAACTCCCTGATTGGTATTAAGTTAGTTTTAAAAGAGGCCTGTGAAAGCCAATTGTGAAAAGGCTCAATACTTTTTCGGCTACCCTTTAGTTAGGAACAATAAATGATATTAGTATTTGCACTAATACCGATATTGTTATTATTCGGAATTTCCTTCTAATAAACATATATAAATATATTTATTAATTATCACTCCTAAAACCAAAGGAACTTTTTTATTAGCTCCGTGAAAAAATTATATGGGGCCTATTGCATAAAAAACTTTCAACTTTTTACTTTATATTTTTTTTAAATATTTAAATACAATTACAAAAATAATGAAGCACTAAGAGGTATACTAAGTAATTTTATTTTATATGTATATTGAAAGACGTATATGTTTCATAGTCGTATATGTATCACTTGATATGCATCAAAATAGATATGACAAATATGATATTATTCCTGATTGTAGTTTTTTCTACTTATAATCCTATCCAAGCGTTGTTTACCTTTTTGGCAATTGATGTACATAAGTTGTTTAAATATGAATTTATTTACTTCCTTGATAATTATCGTTATCTGGATTTAGAAACATTTCTAATAACTAAGCAAGTTCTCTCAGCTTTCTTTAACGACATATTCTCTTTTCAGGTATCAAATGTCCAGTATGCAGCAAATTTGTTTTACCAGATGACATCGAGTGTCATTTAGTTATGTGCCTAACAAAACCTCGTTTATCATATAATGGTAAGTATAAGATTAGCAAGTTTTTTTTGGACCTGTTTAAAATTGCAGTTTCTCTGCAGTCGATTGCAATTTCTACACGTGTAGTTAACTATGTAAATGAAGAAATTTTTCGAATATTTCTGTAATATTTAACAGAAAACACTGTTTTTTGGCGTAGATTTCCATATCACGATTAGAAAAATTGTCCTCTATCCATATACGTTAGCTACATGCGTAGAAATTGCACGAGACTGCAGAAACTTTTTAACTCCTAAATGTTATAGTAGCTCTGAACTACAGCATGTTCTTCAGAAGGGAACTGACTTGATTATTTTTAAGACAATCTGTAATATGAGATATAAAAAATTAATAATGTTAAGGCAAAACAAATGAATACAGGTATCCCTAGAGATATTTGAGTTACACGACTTTCGAGTTACATGGGCAAAAATTGCGATATTTCAAGTTAGACGGCACTTGGGTTACACGGTTTGCAATCTGCAGAATCCTTTTGCTTCTTTCCCTGGAAAAGTGGAAATTTGCAGGCAATTCTGCCCGTTTGGAGTAACATAGGTAATAAAATCCATATACGATAGAAAATTGTAGTGTACATGTAGATGACAACGCGGCCGCGCTTTTCGCACAAAGAAATTGAATACATTGAATATATTTAGCACTTCTTGTACTTGATTTGTAAAAATATTGGGATGCATTTGTTGATTTTATTCTTCAGTTTTAGTTTAAAGGTGTCCATTGAGTTTAGGTGCTAACCGATAATATTTTCAAATCGATTAACATATATATATATACAGGATGTCCGGGTTGAAGTTGCTAATCCTTTATTAAGGGGTAATTCCTTAATTCATTTTAAGAAAAAAAAAATTGTATCAGAGGCGGGATCCATCTTCCATATCCAATGAGATATTGGGTCTTAAAGAAGGTTTGTGTCCACATTCATTCCTACAAGTAAATATTAACCGTAGAAGTACCCGCCGTCGATATAGCGACCCTCCAAGGGCATGTAAAAAATGTCGACCGTCAATACAACGACGATTATGCCAGTCTGTTTACAACTTGCGTGCGCGGGTCTTTTTACAAAGGGCCGTGGTTGTTACACACAATTTCGAAATTATTAAACGTACGGAAACTCAATAGGTTTTATTCCACAGGTAATCGGTTACGCTTTATTTGTATATCGACTTTATAATGTAAATGTTTCCGCATCACGAATATTTCCTTTCAAATATGGAAAATTTTGTTCATGACCAATAAAACTTGGTAGAAATGGTATTTTTCTCTAAAACTTTTGCTATTATTTCCTTAATTTGAATGTATAAAAGGCGAATCTTCTTAAACAAATCCGAGATAAGTAAAGGCCCTTACTAACTTGAAATTTATCTTAATGTAAGTTTTGCTCACATTTGTGTGTGTGTTTTTTTTAATTACTATGATTGAGTTGATTTTGCACAACTTTCAAACACAAAAGCTTTTAAAAAGCGCCATCTGTTTTCCCGTAGAAGACTTAAATAACCCAGTAAGCTTATTAATTCCGTATAATAACCGAGTTAATATAACACAGTTAATGTGTGACAACTCTGTACTCTGCTGTCAAAAAAACGCACCTATTATAAGGTAAATTTTTCGAAAAGTATGGGTGGTGTAGACCATCTTGTTACAACATATCACGAAAAGGGAACTTTCCTCCGATGAACGTCAACAAGTTGGTTGGTTTATAGGTGATTTTCGACAAGGGTCAGATCAGTGTGGAAGACATAGCACTTTCAACAATAAGGAGTGGCTAAATGGAACCCTCCATATAAGTAGAAATGACCCTAATACAGCCTTTCCCAACACATGTTCCGCAGAACCCTAGGGTTCAGCCAAAAGATTTTAAATTTAGTGTGAAATTCACTAATTTCTTACAAAGATATACTCCCAAACTTTAAAGTCTGAGGTCTAATTTACCACATGTATTGCGTTTATACTAAATAAATTAATAAGGGTTCCAAAAATATGCATCATATTTAGAAGGGCCCCGCGTTAAAATAAAATTGGAAACCGGTTGGGAACAGAAAATTTTTTGGGCTTTCTCGCCCAAGAGCAGCAAACTTTAATGTGTTGTATATTGCAGCACAGAGTGAGAAAGATTGATGATATCTGGCGGGGCATTACTGGACAGAAAGCCGAAAAAAAGCGTTCACTGTCTATGTTAGAAGCTGGCTACTCTTTCTGTTATTATTTGGTCGGTGACATAGCTCTGTTGTGATTTCTTTTTAAGTATAAAGCAAAAACAATCATGAAATCAATTTTAGCAAAAATACTTCTTTATAATTGGATTTATTATATTTATTTTGCAGTTATCTACTAGTTTTATTAATTAAACCTGTTATATTTCAGAGGACGTTTTAACTGACGGCAAGGGAGAATGTGTTATATGTTTAGAGGACTTAAATCCAGGCGATGTAATAGCCAGGTTGCCATGCCTTTGTATTTACCATAAAGGGTGAGTTAACATATCTAATAATATTACTAAATCACATGAGGCTAAATTATATTGCCTTGCAGATGTATAGATAGATGGTTTGAAGTGAATCGTTGCTGTCCGGAACATCCTGGTGACTAGTAGCTCCACATTCAACCAGTTGTTAGACTAAAAAAAGATTTTGTCATAAATTACCAAAACTGTTTTTATATTTTGTGAAGATATGTTACATAACTCTATACATATATATATTTTTTCTCAATTCAATTCAATTCAGGAATTCAAAAACATAATCAGTCTCGTCTCACTTGATTTATATGATTGAGAACGGTTGATTTAATTTTTATGTGCGCGCGTTCATTTTTAATTGTTCAAATAGAAAAATGAAAGGCGGTCACAAGAAAAATTTAAGAAATAAAAACAAAATAAAAAATGCAACCCCATCGAGTTTACTGTAAAAAGGTGGCCAGAGTAATGAAATTAAATAAATAAATTAGGACTAGAAGTTAAAGAAATTAATTAAGTTTTGTAAATGAATTTTGATAAATAAAATTACTTTATAAATACTGTAGAGTACGTCTAGGAAGAAATTGAGCAAACTAAGTTTATACAATACGAAAAAAATCTACTGTAAAAGTGCTTTGTCATTTGTTTACCGAGAGAATGATGCATCATCAGGACTCTGTGTTGTGGTATTTTACGTGTCATAAACGACTGTGCTGATATGAGAGCGTTCACAATGATTACTTGATGTCAATAGTGATATTATATTAATTATTTTTTATTTTAGTTTTTTATTAAATAAGAACATTTACGAAAATATCTGATTTTTTTTTCTTAATATTGTTTTCTCGTGGCTTATCCTCTGTCCCACCAATCTTTTCCTGTCCTGTTCTTTAAACGTCCATGATAGAATTTGTCCAAAATTTTAATTTGAAATTTTCTTATGTTTAACTGATTCCTGAATCATATATATTTTTTTGATCAGAAATTTACTAAAACTTGAGTGTTTATCAAATCTTTTCTTACTATTTTTTAAATATTCTAAAAATTCAAACGCAAGAAATTAGAGTGTAAAAATGCTCACTTTCGAGTGGCTCTTGAAACGCTCGCGAGCAAGAGCCATTTTATTTGCAAAAACATCTTCGAGCACTTTGCTCACACAATCAAAGCCTTCTGTTCATCTACCTGAACAAGATTTTCGTTTTCATTGCATTTCAGTATTTTCAATGCTGACTCATGAGCTATTCACGAGCGTGCGCTAAAACTTACTCATCCAAAACCTGAGCTCACTCATGAGCAGTGAACTTTAAGACAGAATTGCTAGTGGAGACCGGACTGTAAAACAATAAGACAGCAGTAAGGGTGTAAGCTGTTACCCCGGTGAATTTTTAAGCAAAAAAAGTTGGCTGAGTGGGGGGGGGCAGTAGGGAAAAAGGACTAGGAATCAATGATATAACTGCTTCTCATGGAAGCAAGAGATCTTCTTTTCTCGATTCTTTTCCTTTTTTCTTTTTTCACACGACGGGATTGGTGGCAAGCACTTCATCACTTGCGTTCTGAAATATTTAGTTTACGTTCAAAATTTACGTGGTTTACGTGGATCCAGCCACTTTCGAGGAAAAGCCTCTTGAAATTTTACGGGCAGCTGTTTTTTGCACACATATTTTATATGAAAGTATTATCATAATATTTTTAATATTTTTCACGGAGTCTTGTGTACGAACAGACAATTTTGAAAATATAGGCAAGAAATATCCATTTCGAGAGAACAGTTTTGACCTGACACCATATACGGACATTTCTTCGGATAGAAGACGTTGGATACCTTGGGTATCCTTGGGATTTTCCAGCCAGCAGAATAAAATCGGGAGAATGGGAGCGTCTGTGATAATTCATTTCCAGACTTCGCTGTGATTAGACGTATTGTATAGAGTTGTGATTTATCGTGCTATAAAGCTGGTTCCTGTACCTCAAAATTTGTAATAAATGTGGATATCGCAGATTCTACATAGAATCGAATCGAACATAGAACATAGAACCCTGGACTTGTGAGTCAGTCACGTTTCCCCCTTAACCACACGGCCTCCCTGCAGAAATCCGCAGTTTACATACAAACGGTAAATTTGTAAAATGATTATTTTATTGTAAATAATCTTACTATCGTAAGGTTTCTATTTCTTTCGATTATGACATAAAATTGTCTATTGTTTTCTTATACATTCGGTTGTGGTAAACAATCTCTTTGTGTGGAAAAAGTTGTGACTGACTTATAAAATTTGTGGCAAGCTTTTGGGATTGTCAACTCTATCATTCAAAAAAACTCTACGTTATAAACTTTTTGAATGATTTTAATTTGCCTATCTCTTTTGAAACTTTAAATGAAATCGTCTTTAAAATCCGTTTTGTAAAAGATTGTTCTCGGACTATTTTTTCTGTATTGAAGAAAATATTTAAGTCCGCCTGAGAACATCTTCACTTGTGTCCTGGAGGTAAAGATGGAAATTTGACAGTTGTAACATGCAGAATTGTTCGAAGTAAAACGTAATTCAGTAGTTAAGATTTTTACACTTTATATAAGACATGCAAGTAGCTTATATAATGGCACTTTAAGTTTATATTATTTTTATAATTTCGGAAAAAACAACAATACAGCATAAAAGCGGTTTCCTCAGACATAATAAATAAAGTTAGACACGCGGTGAAACGCCGTGCAGCAGAATTTTCTCCGATACAAGGTCCCCCAAACTGTACTGTACTTGGATTTCCACGCTGAAGTGTGCCCAGTGCCCAGTGTAAACAGGCTCAATATTGCCAAGATATATGTATTTTTTAGAAATTGTATACTGCGGGATTGATAAGTATCTACTTAGATATTTTTAGATTTTTCGATGAATTAAGAGTAACTAATAAATAAGTCTTAGAATCCATGAAAGGTATATATTGTTGCTTAACGTAGTTGGATCGGTCGATTATTACCTTAGCGTTTCTCTTTGAACTCCGTCTTAAAAATTTCTCTTACGGTCGCTACACACGTTCCACTTTAGAAATAACTAAACTAGATTTAATTTAAATAAATAAATTGTATTAATGATAATTACTTGCAATAGAAAAGAAGCCGCCCATCCTAGAGCTCAAGAACCCACGACACTTAGATTAAGATCTTTATCCCATACCGACTGAGCCAGCCGGCTACTTTCCAATTGGCACCTTTATACATAATTTATATGAAAGTGGAATAACAGACCAGACACACAGAACAATGAGGTAAATTATATAACAACTCTACTGTCTGCGCGATAGCATCTATCGTCCTAAGAAGAACTACGCATTTTTCCTTTAAAGCACTTTACAATGCTAAAAAAATCCTTCAATTCTGTGAATCCCACAGAAGGTCATAAAACCTTGCATTTTGCTGGCTATTCTTTTTTTTTGTTTGTTTTTCGTGAACCTTTTTTGGACTTTGAAATGTGGATTAAATTGCTTTGTTTTTTGTTTTTATAAATGTATATCAATGAATTGAACTTTTGTTTTTATATTTTTGTAAAATACCCTTAAGGCAATGAAAATAGTGTACAGAGTTTTTTTACGCCCATTTCATTACTTGTACGTTAGAGGTTTTTTTGGGGTCTATTGTTTTATTTAATTAACTCATTTTTTAAGTGAAATTTATTATCTCATAAATAACATTGGACAAATTCTGTCGTATCCTTAATTTCTTTTAAACTTTAAAATTTTCATACTCTTATAATTTTTTTTATTCTTCTATTCTCTTGTTGTATCTAATTGCATTACTGCAGTCATGGGCGGATCCAGAACGCCCTCCAAAACCTAGGTTTTGCCTAAAAAATTAATTGGTATATGCGTGTGAGAACGTTGAATTTTTTGGCTTTTTATTTCCAGAAAAAATTAGGTAAGGTTTTGGGGGGTGGGGCGCCATAATCCCCGTGCCTCCCCCCCTTTCTGGATCCACCCTGGCCTGCAGTCAGCTTATTTTATGTAAATATGTAAGAAAGATCTTAGACGACTAGATAACTTCGGGATATCCTTACGGAAGCTTCAGATATAAAAGTTAAATTATGAAGATTGATTTTGTCATCGACAACATATCGACCAGATGATTTCAAACATTACGTCTTTATTTTTTTATTTTTAGCAATTTTCTCTATTTTATTGAAGTTCAGATTACATACAACCTCAAATATACGATTTCAGATGAATGAGAAAGATGAAAATTGAAAAGAGCTGTAAACGTAGCAACGTTTCATTACTTATAGCTTCTAAAATTAAAAGAACTCTGCTTTCAGACATGTCGTAGATTCCAAATTGATTTTAACCAAACCTATAGAAAATTTCCATAAAACCAACGTAATACTACATACCTATAATAATTTTACTAAGATCATGCACGTTCAAGGCGCACATAATATCCTTAAATTGTTTTTTTTTCGGAAGGCACTATCAGAACAAAAATCAACACAAAAATTAAAAGTGATACAATTCGAAGAGAATGCTTGAGAAGTTTATAAAAGTGTTTTTGTTGCTTCTTTAAAGTAACACTAAACATAACACACTAAAAATAACTGTACGTGTAGATAAATCGGAGTTTTTCTATTGCCAATTCTAAAAACGATGACATACAATAAAACTTGTGTAAATATGGTAAAACATGCAAAAGTAATAAATGACTAATTTTAAGGTGATATAAATGTTGACAACACTAACATTAAGGTATAGGTTGATTATTTTACAAGTACATACTATGTCTCTTGTTTTAGTGATAAATTTGTTGATTTTGTAAATTCATGTACCATAATATTTATTACATAGCTGTATGTGTTGTGTAGAACTTTCCGTATCGAAATTCAATGGTTTTCAACAATTGGTATTCAAATTTTGCAACTTTGTATAGAAAATATTATAAATAAACAACGAATTAATTTGTGCGGAAAGTTTGGTCCGTTTTATGTTGATTGAAAATGCTATTAATAAAAAGATACACATTTCATTTCATTTTCAAACGTATTATTTGGGAGCGTAACTAATTACACTGCAGTCAGTCATGGCCACAGAAGTCTCATCATCACATAAAAACTTGTAGTAAATAATAACCTTTATCCAAAATGTTTAAACGCTTTTATATTTATTGTATTTTACGATATTTATACTTCTAGACAAAATCTGTTTATCAAAATTTCAGAAATACTTTCATATTAATTTGGATTTCTGTGATGCAGTTTCTATGGGTACAGGTTTTTACTGCTGTTTTTTTTGTTGTTATTCCAAAACAATATTAAAACTGTTTTCATCAGTTCGATATATAAAACAAATCTCTCTCCTTTTTTTGTAAAACTTAATTTGTTTATTCATCCAGTCTTCCGGATAAATAGATTCTTAATGAGTAGGAATTTTTTGCTTTTAGCTGTAGGTGACAGTTTTTTTTCCTTTTTTTGTATGAGGAAAAAAAAGCAACCAGGGTCAATAGTTTAAAAGAAAAATTATAGGTTATTATAAGCTGAACTCACGGCTCTATAGTTCCGTTTTAGATGTTCCTTTGCTATGCGACAAACATACACAGGGTGTCTCAGTTAAAGTGACCAAGTGGGCATCCAGTGATAGGTCTCCTCGAAACAAATCAAAAATTGTTTTGGTGGTGCGAGAAGCAATCCTAATCATTTCAGAAATAACTGCACTTGGATGTTTTTTGATTGCCTTTAGTCCAGGTCGTATAGTTTAGTGTAGAGAACGCTAGTGACTTTTAAATGGATGCATACCCACTCTTCTGCTTCTATTTGTTTAGGACCTATGAATCTTCAAGGTGAAAATTTTGGATTTTTTTTACCTTTATACATGTTTCTCACATAACTTGTAATCCACATAAGTTCCTCCTTAATTTAATATAAGGCATGTAGTACACCCTTATCTCTTTTCGTTCACGAGGTAACTCGTGTTCAAGCCGACCCTATTCTGCATCTCTCTCTATGAACAATGTTGATGTCTGTTGCATATGGGTACGCCTTTAGGACAATCTTCTTCTGGAAATTTCACCATTTTTCTTTTTATTGTTTGTCTAGATAGAGCGTCTACAGTAGAAGAAATTTTTACTTGGAACACCGAGAGATAAGGTGTCCCACTTGACAGCCACAGCACTCATTGACCCCTGCTTCCTTGACCAGCTTTTCATAAGTCGCTCATTCTTCTACGATCAGCCTGAAACCGTAAATTAACTCAATCCCTGGATGGAGGGTTATGAGTGTCTTCCTGCACATAATAAAGTTAAAAGTTTTATGCAAAATATAACCCTACTCTAGATGTAAAGAGGTGGGGGTTGATTTGTACATCATATTTTCGGGTCTCTGAATATAGTTTCACAAATAAATGTTTTCTCAATAAAGCCTATGATAAAAATAGAAACTATTGAAGAAATCCAGGAATTTGTCCTTCGGGTTTTTTTTATTATAATTTCAAAATATATTTCACAACAGCAACAATCCTTTCAAAATAGAATCGAATTCGAAATCAACAGCGATAAGCTAAAGCGCGAATGTGATATTTGTTTATGTTTTCTTTTTACTGTTAGGAGTTAGGACCAAGGTAATTGTGCTTGAGATTGTAAAAACTTTGCGTGCATCTTTTCTGACTGAAATGGTTTCTCAAGTGTAAGACATACGAAAGATTTACTTTGTATTTATTATCAAAGTTGTTGATGTACCTTTTTTAATTTTTAGGATAAATATTAGAATTGGCGTAAGATACTTTCTAGTTCAAAATTATTTAGAGCGTTCTTTGGAACTTTGGAAATTTCCAAAAATATTTTAGTGGAAACTCTTGACACCGGTGCAATAAATACACAAAACGGTTTGTACACATTAAAAATAATATTTAATAATATTAAAAAAAAACACAAAGAGAACATTTTGAATGTGTTTTATTCTTTCGTTTTCAACATGTTTGTTTTTCACAACAAATGATAACCACCACATCAATAAGGGAAAATGTGTTTATAAAAAGTTTTACGCTTTATTATGAATAAAAATTTGAAAAATTGTTTAAGTCTGAATTCATAAACTGCTAGGTCTAAGTTTAATACTAGAACATCATTTGTAAGTGTAGTGATAAAAATCCAATAAAAACTATTAAATAATGTTTTACAAGTTTTCGAATTTCATTTACTCATTTATTACGAGTATTTATTGATTTAAGAAATATTTTCGTTTAAAGTATTTAACCACTTTGCTTGGAATAACGTCTCTCACACGTGGTAACCAGTCTTAGAAGCTTTCCCTCTAATTGAACAGCTACAGTTTTATTTCATGTAACTTTTTCCCCCTGAATCCTCTTTTAAAAACTCAAGCAGAAGATTTGTTCAAAAAAAGCAAAAAAAGGGTTGTTCAAATTTCAAACAGAAATTTTCAATTTTCAGTTCGTGCAGTGTTACAGAGGCTTTGCTAGTTGCTGCTCCTCAGAAAAAGAAGAAGAAGAAGGTCCTGGAAGGGTGGGGAAATCGATTCTTCCATTGGAATAAGGCGGGGAAGAGAGAAAAGAGAGAGAAGTTTTCTTTGTGTGCGTGAAGAAATTTTACAATTGCAAGGTTAAAGGTCTGTATGGTTGAAAATCTGGCAACAAATGTCAAACAAAGAATTTCCTTTGGCGGTAGGGATTTCAAACATACGCTTTTCTGACTGTTTGCAGCAGCATTTTGCATGCCTTACGACCTCATTCGATTTATTGTCCATGTTATGACTTTTCGCTCATTTAAATGCTTTTTGTTATAACTATTTCATTATTCTAGATACAATTTAAATTATAATTATTTCCCAACCTCTCAGAATGTAACCAAAACACATCACATAACCTCTTTTAT
>QYTT01078474.1:27905-41952 GCA_006980735.1 Dasypogon diadema | reverse complement strand
CTGGTATAAAAACGATTCATGGCACATATCGGATCGAATGGTTCAGTTCTGTATGCTTCTGGAAAATTAGCCATTTCTGAATGTTGGCACTCGGTTATCAATGTTAGGAACTGCTCCGCTTCTGTAGAGCTCTGAGTTTGCACTGATTCAAAAAATGTTATAAATTAAGAGCAAAAAGAGAGGTGGTAAAAGTATGGAACCTTGAGGATACTGATATCCTGGGTGACGTTTTTGTAGAAATAGAGTTGTCTAAAAAAATAGTGAAAGCCAACTGATATTACATTGATGCTCCAGAGTATCGATATTAATATGGAGAGGGCGTGTTCGACATATCATTGGCGAAAACGAATTTAGGGGAACTTAATGTAAGTTTGAAGAAGAGCAAACTACATCTGGTTTTAGATATATTGACTACAGTACAATTTGCTGTGCCCCAATGTCTTCATTTAGGGACAGTATACGATCTGAGCTACTGTTAGTAGTATTCCCATATTTATCTGTTTCTGTTTTAAGGTAGTCTACGAAGCCAATTGAACTTTGGCCAGGAAAATTATGAACTGGAGGGAGCAAGAACAAATAGTCAAGAAGACGAAATCTTGTCACACCCTAGCATTAATCTTAAAAGGATCGAAATTGGTATTGTCCAATATAACACAAACTGTGTAATAAGACAGGCATTTGTCAGTCTATTTAAGAGGGATGAAGGCCAAGACCACGTGTTTATCTAGAGGAAGAAAACGCCATTACGGAATTATGGAAATATCTGGCACAACACCTCAATAAAATTATTAGGAAAACAGCTTTGACGAACTACTATCAAGACCTGGATTGAAAGACCAGCACCAGCGATCGTTGATGAGATGGCCAATACTTGGATATTAAATTATATAAGATGGTACTATGCAATTCGAAAATATTTAGACAGGATTGCAAAATTTTAATTAACTAAAGGGTTTTTTGACATAATAGTAGAAATGGTACAGAAAGTCAAGATTTCTAGAGAATCCCATACACAGGTAGGTTTTCAAAAGTTATTCCATATGTATGAAATCTTGAGACAGGTCTGGGCGCTATTGTTTTCCTAGTCAAGTTCTGTTTTTAATCCCAATTATGTCAAAGGTTAATGTAAAAATTTGTAAGGTTTAGAATGGATTCAAATACTTTTCTGAAGGTTTGTGGAGTTGTTCAAAGTGCCGTTGGGTTCCAAATAAGGTCCAATATTGTTCACCTCAGAATTTATTTCAGCACTTTATACACTATGCTACAATAGTATCACGGGAAACTAAAAGAACATAGATTTTTATTCCGATGTTTCGCCCTTTACCTAAAATAAGGGTTTATGATGGTATTTCGAAGGCCTGAAAGCGGAATAGTGTTGCATTTTTCAAATTAAATTGATTTCTGCTTTTCAAACTGTTGCAAGATTTCCAATTTAAGTACTAAATGGAAAATCGTGTCCAGAAAGAAACAAAAGTCGAGGAAAGACTTTTTTATTTCTGTTAAATTTTCACCTTTGTGGAAAACAAAAGACTTGTTCTAATGTCATATTGTTTCCTCTTTAATTTTATGACGCCAAAAAGTATCTACAAAAACCAAAAAAAGAAATATTGTCACCTCTTAAATAAATCAACGCTGGCATAAATTCTACAGTCGTAAGAAAAATTCGATTTTCTAGGAATTTCTAAAACAAAAAAAACGTCCAGAACGAAACAAAAGACGAGGAAATTTACGTGGTCGTGTAGAAAAATTGGAAAATCTGTCTTTTTCTTGTTGTCTGTCAAAGAAAAATGTACTAACAACACTTTCCCACAAATCCCCCTGATATATAGTTGTTAAATTAACTTTCCCTTTGTTTTCTTCGTAAATTTTCAATTTTATTTTCCGCTTTGAGTATGCGGTTTTCCGTGTTACAATCGGAAGCGGGATGTCACTCATTTTTCAATGTTTCCCACTTCGAGAAATGAGTTCTTTGTCGAAAAATTGGGGACTTTTTTCTTTGTTGTTTTTCTTTTTTAATTAGTTTTTTCTTTAATGACTTAGACTTATATTTTTTAGGTACTTCGATTTTTTAAGTTTTCTGTTCATGTCCAGAAAAATATTCCGGGCTGACTGTTCGTTCGTGTTTTTTTTGCTTTAATTTCAAATTTTAAATATTCTGCGTTTTTCTTGCTTTATAAATAGAATCAAATTGATTGGAAAAACACAGAAAAAATGAAATAAAAAACGAATTCAATATCCCGGACACCATTGATAGCTGCCACCCACTTTACAATATTTTTGTCAAATTCTTTTATTAGCAATTCGATTGGAGCACAAAAATTCAATAAAACGTCAAAATAATAAATGAAATATTTCCACGATCCGAAAATATCTTCCCATTCGGCACCTATCTATAGATCTCCATCAATAAAGACCGCTACAATTTCCTTTAAATGTGTCAAAATTCCACTTGGATCCCATTAAATTCAAGTCATAAAACACAAGAAAAATATTGAAAAATATCTTTCAAATTGAAAAATACAAAAAATGTGATAAAACACTAAACAAGGGATGTGGAAATCTATCTATATCCATAGAGAATTTGATGAGGGGAACTAGTATCAGTCAAAATTAAATTTCGTCCCCATTTCTTCCGATTGGCGATAGTAATTCTCATTCGTAAACAACAACAAAATAGAAAGAATTTAATAAGAAGATTTTCATCTTCATGATTTCTATATAAATTCCTCGATTTTCCGATTAGGATTATTAGGAGTGTTTAGAAATGAAATAATCTATTTTGAGCGTTGAATTGATATTTTGGGACATTTCAAGTAGGCTACTTGCTTTCATTTAAATGGCTAGATTTATTTATAATTAATTCACCAGAACCGTTAACAGACGACTTTTCCATTCAAAGAGCAAGATTTATTTGTGAAAAACAAGAAACACGAATATATATGCCCTATAAGGGCAGATAGCACTCCCTTAGAATCGTTGAGGAACAAGTGATTGTCTTTTGCCCATTTATAGATTCTTGTATGTACATTTCAGCATCGGCAACCAACACAAGTGAGTGAGATAAATATATCTGAACTTCTTCATATATACTGCATACCTATGAAACAAACACTCTTCTAAAACAGATGGCAATTTCTTTACAAATGATGAAAAAAGTATAGGCCCCAAGATGGAACCTAGAAGTAAACCAATGTAAATCGAAAGTGGACCGCAGGCTAACGAAAAACATTTGATGTCTGATGAGAAAAATCTTCTATCAGACCGGGAGTTCAGGAACTATTAAGAACTCTAGAGAAGGAAATTTTGGAGAAATTTAAAGACAGGCGCATGAATGGTGTGGGCTATATACATATTAATTGAAATTTACTATCCTGAATCTTTGACAGGGGATCTTCATTCATTTTTAGGAGTTTATTTAAAGTTTCTATATTTAATCGTCTCACCACTCTCACCCTTTTGTGGAAGCAGGTCCTCATTATTCAGTGGGCGATGGGCTTTAGAACGCCTAGACCTAAAGGTCCTGCTATTTAACTCAGTTCTACGATGCCTTCTCTATAATTGTGGAACTTGTTGACAAAAGAAGGGGTAGCCCTTGTGAATTTCTATGTGGAGACTGATGAGCTTCCAGAATTAATTAGGCTGCTTGGGGCTCTTAAAAAACTCATTCATTAATGATGATTAAATTAATTAATTAATTAATAATAATTCCCGATACACAATCCAAAATTTATACAACGAATTTCTGCCCTCGATACCCTTCCCTGAAATCTGATCTAACTTATCTTAAATCCGCTTAGCGTATACAACGACAATGATTATGATTGAAAAGAAGGTGAGCTGGGCGATCTCTCACCTTGTAAAGTCCTTCTCGCACTCCTAGAAAATAAGAAAATCACCTCATTTAGAGTTACTTCTTTATTTTAAAAAGGTAGCAATGCAAAAGTATCTTCAATCCAAGATACAAAAAAAAGACCAATTTCGGTGTACAATAAATGGCCTACACGCAACATGCTCAGCTACTTAATTCTCACGAACTGAGCATCCAAATCGATTATCCAACACTAATGATGATAAATTCGAGTGACTTTATTTTTTTCTAGCCTTGCTCCCTCCACTTCGTTAATTCAATTTTTCTTTATGTCACCCAAAAAAATGTTTTTTTCTTTTTTGTTAAATTATTTTGCATGCGAAATGAATCAATTTGCTGGGAGAATTTTTTTTATCGGGCCAGAGAGACGTGTTTATTTTTAATTGGACGCAAGGGAAGATCGAAAACGATCTCACAGATAAAAAGATAAATCTGCTAAGGCTACAAAAATAACAACAACAAAAGTAAAAGCGGCAGCGATAAGAAAATTATCAAGAAAAAATCAAGACTACTGGAGCAGAAGCATTTTAGCCTGAAGCATCCATTTCTATGGATCGATGAATCTCTCCTCCACTCTACATTGTTTGTACCTGCGCACGTGTGTGTACCTGTTCACATTTTATGTAATAATAACCGTAATTTAGTGTGGTACGCCCTGTAAAATCTGCCTGCAGCTCGAAGAGATATGATCAAGTGTGTTGTGGGTAGACCAAAATTACTGCTGTGAGGGAAAAAGTTATCATCTACACCTGAACAGGTTGCTGGGATGCTGGAGATTTGGGCAAATTAGTGTTTAAAGTTTGACGGGATTTTAGAACAGGTGATTTATAGCAGCGCTGGCCTGGAATGGTTTAATCCGATCGCTCCGATCATGTTCAGTTCACACATCCTCAGTGCACATCCTGATAGTGAGGAGATGACTACAAATCAAGATACATCTTAATTTAATGCTGTCACACAAATTCCACTATAAGCCCAGATTCCGATGAATTAGATACTTTAATCTGACAATTTGAATCGAGTTCATTCATACGTGGTTCATTCATGTTTCGAATGGCACCAAAATTAGCATCGCAGCGATCATTTCCGAGCATAACAACGGTCGACTCATCTCCAAAATGCTTTTCATATTGCGTCACTGTCAATTTCCGTTCCTCGAAAGACAAAAGAAGTTCCCCTGTCCCCGAATCCGATCCTGATCGCGACTTTTATAACTTTTCTCAAGCCCGCGAAAATAAGATCCCATACCCGGACGAGAAAAATTGGATCAAGCCATAATTCCTGGCTAGTGAACCTCCCTCCCCCCCATTCCGCCCCACCGTCACTTGTTTCGACTCTTAATGATCAAGTATCTGCAGGGGCAAGATCACAGAACCCTGGAGTAGAGGCGGCAGTTTTATAAATAAACCCCCTTTCCTCTCCACCCCTCGTCGACGAATTCGCAATGAAAATTGTACAATGTGTGCTCGGGATGATCACAATTCATATCTTTTGTTCAAATTTTATTTGTTGGATGGATTTGGGTCCGGGTATGCTATTACTGCAGATGCTCGGCCTGCACAACACACCAGATCACATCAGCAACAAAAACACCAAGAGCACCACCAGCAGATGTAGGAAATCATCTCGGGCAAGAGAAGTATATCTCATTATTAAGAACGGCGATACAGATCCCAAGATACTTTAAGCGGGTGGTGGTAAGTTAACAGAAACAGAATAATCCAAAACAGAAATTCTACTGAGAATTTTCATGGATTTTTCGGGACGGCCCCGGCAAGAATAATTGGGAACAGACACAAAGCGGCGGCGATTAATGCTCTCCGGATGTTGAGTATCCGGCCGTTAGTAGTCGACTTTTGTTTCCAAGACTTTCCCAAGAATTGCACTCGTACACAAATACAGCAGTCACCCGAATTAAGATTTTCCGATACTATCTTCCTACAATTGAACGGTATCTGGCAATTTATTCTGCCATCCCTTCAAAAAGTCAAATTTAATAGGATTCCTGTACACGGACAAAATTGTAAATCTTAATTGACCGTTACATTTCATATCCGCCATGACAGGATGACACCCTGTCACCCCTCACACACGCCTGTTTACAAAAAAAAAAAAAGAACAACATCAGAAATCAACGGATGGCTGGAAAATTTTAAGGGAAATAGAGGATAGTACTATTAAAGGATACAAAAAATGGGCACAGACGCGTTTTAAGTTGCCATAACTTTACTACCTCTCCTACTACTACCATCCCATCCACCCTAACCACTTGAGTATATCTTTCAAGAATTTGAAATTCAATCCAAGACAGGTTTCGGGTGTAAAACGACACTTCGTACTGGCCCTGTGGAGCCAGTTACTGCTATATGAGGACCGGGATGACATATGGAAATTGTGCTCTGGCATCGTCAGGATCACTACCCAAGTATTTTCCTCGTTCTGTTTTGTTCGTATCCATTAAAGTCAGAAAAAGATTCCTTTCTTGACTGACATGCAAGATCATAATGGGCTGCAGTTATTGGAGAAGAATGGCAATTAACATGGAAAAAAAAAATATTGCAGTGAAAATTATGTTTGGTGAGGAGCGTCTGGAAGTGCTGGGTAATTTGATAAGGAATCAATTATTTTTGTACATTGTTATGTTTTCTGTCGAAAGATGCCACGAGGGAGGCAATTAAAATTTTATATAAGTGGGTGTAGTAGGGAAGTTGCAAAGATTTCTTCTCAATTTTTTGTTTTGGTATGGATAAGATGGATCCCCAGTAAAAGTATCTTTAATAAAGTCAAAAAAAAACCTTGGAAACATTGTTATTACCTCTTCTAAAAAAGAAATTTTTAAATATCATCTAAAAACGTCACTGTTAGTTGTGAATGGAGTCCAGAATCATATATATATACTCTCAAAATTATCAGTTCGTATCAGTATCTTAGGAATTTCTGTAAGCAGGAGACCTACCCACGGATTTTCCATAGAATCCTGGACAGCATCAGTGGCAAGCATAGTGTGTTGAGGTTGAATGCTTCGAAGGTTTTGATTTTTTGATTAAACTTTATAAGGTCCTGAGTTTGAATTTCAAGATTTTTTGCTAACAACAGAAGAGATTGGGATTGCAACAATTTTGAAGTTCGGGATCCACATTAATACCTTCAGTTGCCGAGATCAGTTCCCCCATTTACAGCTATAACTCTTAGCGACCCGCTTAGTAGTGATTATTTATTATTATTCCTAGTACTTATCTTCGATCCTCCTCCGATTCTGCAATCTCAAAGTAATCGGAATCATTGTAAACCCGATGATTTGATGACATGGAAGAGTGTAATCCTCTTTTATATATTTTTGATCGTTATATAGTACATGAATTCAGCAACCTGATAATACTCTGGCATTTAATAAAAATATTTAGAGTACAAAGATCTCTTTAAAGCTTGATGCGATAACAAAAGGATTCTGGTATTCTTAGCAGCAATAATCTCCCCTTGGAAAATACTGCCAGTCGGCAGAATTCCTATTTGGAATGATGTCGATGTTATTATTTCCGAGAAGAGAATATTGCTTATTTGTTGAATGGGGGACCATCCATTTAAATTCTAAATATATTGGCACTCCAATGCTTATTTATAGCTAGAATTAATAAAAAAGTATTTCAGAACTATACTACAATTAAATACAACTACAGGGATCTCCTAGTTGTGCAATTGCACAAATTGAAGGTATATGAGTGACATAACATTTTATATGTTCCCTCAATTTGCACCTTAAATTTTAAAGCGCGTTTATTTTCAGAGGTGTCCCCTGTAGGCCTAATACTCTCATGCAATCAAGCAGTAAAAAGACACCTGCAAAATATATTACAATGCAGAAATAATGAAAAAAGTTCCAATAAATTCATGTACTGGATACTTATCGGTGGCAAAAAGCGAACTTAACACGAAAGTTACCCAGGAACGCAACCCCAAAGTAATGAACACAACCGCGAACTGATGCGAATCAGTGTTGCCATTATAAAATTTCAAGAAAAGCTCGATGAAACTCCATATAAAAAAAGTGGCTGAAATACGGAACCGGGAGCTTTCTTTGTATAATTAATATATAGATTATCAGTAGCATTAAAAGATGCGGAATACATTCCTTCGATCCCAGTGCCCAGTAAACGTTTAGAAAAAGATATAGGCATGGCTGGGTCCGAGAATATAAGGCCCAGAAAATATGTTGAGTAGGTTAGAACTTACCAGCTTAATTCTTATGATTGTTAATGGTGGTAGCTGTGTAAAATTTAGATGGCGGATGATGTCACAGCAATAGACTAGTGACAGATGTTTTACTCGCACTACATCGCGAAAATATTGGAGCTAGCAAAGTAAGTCATTGATTTAATGGTAGCAATTATCAATAAATCGGTCCAAGAGTATCCTACCAGGAACATAAAAATTTCGCGACTATAAACGATCTTTTCCTTTCCCTGCAAATAAACTGTTGACTCTTCACGTTCTTAAAATGAATCCGTTTTTCATCTCCAGTAGCCTCCTGATATACGTGCAAATCGCAGGGTTTTATCCTATTGCCTTTGCTATATGTAAAAATTTATGAGATGCTCATGTATCCAATTCTGTTACAAATTCAGTAACTACTACTTCATTTAATATTAAATTCGCCGCTATTTTATAATCCCTAGTGTGTTCTTTCTGACGTAGTAGTTACTGTTGGTAGCTAATCAACAAATATTAATAATAATCAAAAACTGCCATCTTTGATCCACCTATGTACCAGAAATCTCCTTTCCGATGTCAAATCACTAGAGTTTGAGGCCATCGATCACTTAAAGTCACTGTGTATGAGAAACGAAAGCTCTACCTTGACTTCTTTTCAAGCTCCTTCAGAATTATTAGATGTCCTGCCGTAAAACCCCTCATTAATAGATTCATCCTTTTCTGCCTGATAGCACCAGCTGGAGCTTCCTGCTTTATATGTGGTATAGCAGTAGAAGCTCCGTTAGTGACTCTAAGGCCGCAGTAGCAGTTTAATACTTTATTAGTTTAAGGTTCCAAAGAAGTTTTCGACTTAGGATGCAGCCAATCACCGACTTCAAACAAATCTTTTTGTTAGGTACAGGTTTCTGGAATAAAGTAGAACCATATAATCCTCCTTTCCAATGATCCCACTTGGAATACATTCATATATTTTTTCACGGTGAAATTAAAGCTCAGAAGATACCCTATGATGCTAAACAGAGTCTTGGCAGAAAGGAAAATGGGGATAGGTAAAAGCGATTAGAAGGTCTAGCGAATGTGTCGATTCACATCCTTTTTAAACAACTGTGGCCTATAGGTGACGGGGAAATCAGAAGATGGTAGTCTGTTCCACATTCGTACAGCTCCACTCAAGAAGGATTCTGTAAACTTCACTGTTCCGCTAAATATTATCTCAAGGATGAAAGGCATCCAGAAATCATTCCAATTTGAATACCTTTCGCTATGACATCGAAAATCATCCAAAACCCTTGGAAGAAAGGAACTTAGCAAAAAATAATTTTGCAAAAAAATAAAACCACCAGTGGACTTATTAAAGCTCAAGTGACATAAAAGCACGGCGGTCTTGGCAACCATACGTCGCCGATGATCTTCACCCATTCAAAAATTTTCGACAACTCTCATCTGTTTCTTTTCAGTGATTTCTTTTTTGCTTTTGTTCCCCTCCTCTCCTCCTCCTCCCGCTCATCTTTCTCATCTTTGTTTTATCTCAAGACATTTTCAAGACGTGTTTTCTCTCCTTTTGTTTCCATACCAAAAGAAAAAAACGAAAAAAAGTAAAATCGCGCAGCACATGGAGAAAAAGGGGAGCAAAAAACGACCGATGACGACTTCTGTTGTCTTTCCCAAGAAGCCCACTGCACAACGGTCTGATCTTTCCTGGGTTGGGGGGAGTAATCCAAACGCCGCTCACGATCACCTAACGAAGGGGTGGCTGGGCTACTTTTAAGGGTTTCGAATTTTCTAGTTAAATGTGCTCCTAAAGAATGTCTCATCTGGACTAAGATCACCAAATCCATTCGAAACCTAAGATCGATAATTGTTAGTGTGATCGCTGGATTGACTGCGTTCTACACTTGAAAGCCCCTCTGATCGAGTCGAGATGCTGCTGGTAGTGCAGCTATAGCTGTTGCTCTGGCTGCGGCTGGTGATAACTGATGGTGATGCTCTGCTGTTTTAGCTGAGCGATCGGCACGGGCGCGCTCAGCTACTACTCGGTTATAGTATAAAAGGCGGCAGCACAACAGCGACCAGTACCCTCCCAATTCCCAGATGATAGTGCGATGCTGCGTGCGTCTCTCAGCTATACTACAGCGTGTGCAGTAGTAGTACTCCGCTTAAGCGCTGACCAGCCGGTCACCGTTGTAACCCTCACAAAATCCAATACCAAAAAATTTTATTCAGTTTTCCTTCGGCCAATGAAGTGTGTGCGCGCGCCGCCACACCGGCCCGCTTCTATCTTCGAATTTTCCTCGTGCGGGATTTTTTTTTGTTGTGATCGATTTTCCACGGAAATTTTTCTTCGTGTCCTCCGCGTGAAAATCTCTGCCATGTGTTCTGTGTTTATGTTGTGCTGAAAAAGAGAATTGTGTTCAAAATTGAAAATTTCACTCTGTTGGATTGGAGCAAATAAGTTCAAGTGTGTCGACGTCTGCTTTTGTTCATTTTCCAAAAAATAAGAAAGAAAAAAAATGGAAAAATGCTGTGGCAGTTTTTCATTTCTGTTTTAAGTGCAGTGTGTACGACGACCTTTGGTGCTGTTCTCACTTCGACCCGTCCGATTACACCTGAATTTTGAATGTTCAACGTTTTGTTTATCTTCCAGGTGGTGCTCCAGTCCGACAGTAGGTATGTTTCTTGCTGTCCAAACATTTGAATGTTCTTGGTCGGTCGGTATCTTTGTGGTCTGTCTCACGAGATCGTAGAACGACTTAACCGTGCTACTAGCAAACGGACACTTAGCACGATTTCGAATTGACCAGACTATAGACCGCCGCGAAATTGCACTAATGATTTCTTTCAGTTGGGAGTAGAGGTTTTAGATAAAAAAAACAACAGGATTATATAAATATGGTTCAACTGCCAAAATATTGACTTCAGAATTGAGAAAAGCCACATATGACTTCAGAATATGGGCAAACAGGTATATGGGCAAACCTATATTTTTAGCTCAACAGGCACATTTATAAGGAAATCTAGAAAACTTGAAAGCCCCATTGTTTCTTAAAATTTCGTACAAAATAGGTCCAGGGCAATTTGGATCGACAATTTATATTTCCTATTTAAGTCGCTCTCTCTTCTCTCCTATATTTTATGGGAATACTAAGAAGGATATCCCCTTTCGATTGACCCCACTTGCGGTCAGATCTGGTTCGATCTTTTTTATGCGTTAGTGTTCTTGGAATAGGTGAACTAAATTTTGTCTAGAGCCCCTGCTATGTTGAGTAAACCCGCGAAGATGTTCTGAAGGGATCTGCACCTCTTTCGGATGCACTTTCAACTTCTTTGTGTTTTTTATTTCTTTTTTAATTCAAAACCCTTAGAACATATGATACACATGTGTGACCGTATATTTTCATGTTGTGTTGTGAGATGCCCACTTAAGTTTTTAAGAAAAACACTCTCAAGATGGAGAGAGGAAATGGGAAAGCATAAGATTTTGCTTTTAATTTAGGTTCAGACGAATATTGTAATGCCTGGCTCTAAGTAATTACAGCAAGTGTCCTGTCGTTTTGTGTTTTTTACAGGAGTTTTATGGGTATAGATATTTTCTGCCTTTGCATCGCATCTGCCATGCGATAACATCCGGCTCAAGCACAAGCAAAGATGACACATGTGCCCACAGTTTTGTGGTGAAGGATAACATCGATTTTTGAATATTTCTCATCTTATTTTTAGTACTTTTTTCATGAATTACTATGTGAAATTCCTTCAGTGATATAAAAGTGGACAGAATCTGGTTTTGGAAACTGTGTCCAAGGATCGGACGTGCTGTAGAGTACGTCTTTTCTCAGTGCCATGATTTTTCTTACTTCTTCGGGGAGGTTATGGTAACACTCCATAAACCCTCCTCCAATAATTGTCGATCCTCATACCATTTTCATGTTCAAATGAGGGGACGAATAATGTGTGCATACCACCATAAAGTACTTCATACCGGACACTCATAGTGACAGCTTTATAAAAGCCATAAAATATCGTCCTCTTGTTGGTTTCAAAGGCAAACATAATCCTTGAGACTTTTTGCATCATTTACCAGGACACAGCAAAAAGGACCCGGGATAAGGGTCTCCGCCTGACTACTTTGGCTGGCTACTCATACAAGATGTTAATCTGTTGTTATTGTCTGGATTACAGATATATCGGACTGGGAAGTGAATCTTGTGTAAATCTCGCTTTCTGTTGAATCACATAGAAGCAAATAGAGCAGTCTTGTTCATGCCCTATTGCATTGTTATCAGTATGAAAAGCAATAAGGATTTATAACTCCAGGAGCCTCACTTATACCAGAATTGAAACTCTCACACCTTATCCTTATATGATGGGGAAACTCCCTTAAAGAGGGAGAGGAAAAGAAACCATTACAAGACCAGGAATTTCGAGTGATCAAACAGTGCATTAACTTTCCTCTTAGAAGGATATTGGGGTTGAGAAATTCCGAAGACGGCTTTGTTATTAGAATTTATCCGGATTTGAGGAATTTGTCAGAAAGAGGAACTACTCTGGTGGAAGATAGAGCATTTTGTGTAAGGGAAAAAAATCGCATTTAACTGGTTTGTCCTGCGGAATTCCAAACGAATTTATTCTATCTTTTGGGGAGTGCTGTAATAGCAGTTGCTTGGTGGGAATACCTGAGGTGTAAAGCAGTTGCGTTCAAACCCCATTAGCGTCCACCAACAATACTGACAACAAAATACTGACAGTCTGTTCCACAATATCTTAACAGTATTGCTCGTTGAAGATGCTAACCAATAAATCGTAGTGATACTATTTCTCACTGGCAGCAAAGGGATTTCAAGCCTGAGGCCGTTGTTCCCCTTCTAGTAGCTACCAGAAGGATGAACAAGAAGCATTATTTGTTTTTGAAATCATTTTGGAAAAAAGCTTTTCGAATGTAATTATTATCCACATTACCCATTAAATATACACAGCGTACCGCAAGGATTGAGATGAATTGAGCCAACTACCACTCCAAAATTAATGATGTGTCACTTTGCGCTTTAACACGTTAAAAACCACGCCGGGGACCGGCACTTGAAAGCTCTCTCCGGACAAATGCATTTTACCAAGTAATTCTCTCACGAAAGCTTTTATGCTAATTGGGACACTCAACGTGTTAAAAAAACCGTGGAAACTTTCGATTTGCGATCAACCGTAGATTTCCGGTCAGTAATATGGTCTTCTGTGCTACAATTTAGCTTTGAATAGCTGGTAAAAACTTATAGTAGCCATTAAACAACATTCAAGCAGCTGTTATTAAGCTTTGAACAGTTCTTAAAAGCTCGCGAACCTCTTTTAAATAGCTGTTATCAGGTCTGAAATAATTTTCAGTAGGTCTCAAGCAGTTTTCAATCAGCTTTTATCATATTTCAGTTGTCTCTGTTAGGATCCATACTTTTAGCCATGGATAAGGGCAATCACACTGTATAATACGAGTCCACAATTGGAAGGGCTGCATTCAAGAAGTTATTGTACGAGGACAAAAGAACTTATATCCTCCAAAGGCAGAGAATAATTAAAGAGTAATTTGTGTAATAAGCTGGGAAGCCCACTTCCTAACTCAATTCTAGCCCCTAGTACAGTACATGACTATTATCGTTCCCAATCTAAGTATTGCATGAACAGGAAAGATCTCAACTGAAGCATTTGCAATTGGTAGTCGCCAAAATACTGCTTTAGATTTTGATTCATCCATAACTGCCGACCAATTCGACAACATCTCAATAATTGCTTTCGGCATATCACTCAAATGGTCAACGTTGGAGATCCCATTCGTACCAGTGCAGTGTCTAAAAATGAGACTACCAAAGGATTCTTTAGATTTTCAACATCATTTTTGCCATCATATTCCGGTTTTAATTTTACCCATTAAACATCAAATCTCATCTCATCACGTCCACTTTAACCGTATCCACTTGTCTCTTACCCCCC
>QYTT01078474.1:3200-16255 GCA_006980735.1 Dasypogon diadema | reverse complement strand
TTCCCCCCCCCCCCCCCCCCCCCCAATCCTATTTGGGTTCTCATAAATTTTCAAGTTTAATCTTTTCTTAGTGCAAACAATTTCCTCTTGTGGGCATTGTTGCAGCTATGGTTGTTGTTGCTGTTGGACATATGTTTGCAATTATGTTCCAGACAGAGAGTAGTGCGCCCAAGCACCAACAAGGTCTCCCCATTCCAAAGTGGATGGTGCAGGAATACATGAAAGTACAAATCGCCTAAGGCACAGATTCCTCACTTAAGCAAATCATCTAGCATTGTCCTCGGCCGGTCCTCAAGAACAAGAATCCTTCATGTTCAACAATGGCCTTTCGTTACACAATCTCGGGGCGATGTGGTGAGGATGACGACAGCGACAACCACCGTCGATCGGCGTTCAAAAGGGCCAAAGAACGGGGGCAACGGGGAGGCTTTTGTTATAAAGTGCGCGCTTAATGTTCATATAACAATTGAAAGGTAAAAAGCCATTATCCATTCGTTGGATACCCGGACTGCGGCAAGAGCAGAGTCCCTAGTAGTTCCGAATGAAGAGGAACTACCATCCATTTGGAAGTTAATTTAAGGAAGCAGGGGACTGTAGGAATGCAAAGAAAAGTTGAACCCGTTGAATTGTTTTTAATCGTCCACTTCACCGCCCTACACAGAAAAACCCAAAGTAAAATGCGGTGAATGTGAGAAAAGTATGATGTAAACAGTGGAATGAAATGCCTACAAAAGGGACACAATTGAAAATTATGATGATTTTGAAGGGTTCCGAATGAACGTCCACGCTGATATCATTCTCATCTCATATTAGGATGAATTTCTGCATCAGTAACAACAGAGTATAGTTCTGTTCTACTCCATTCGTGGCCATCTTACATTTCTTTCTGCTCCTCGGGGAATACATGCATCCTAACGACGATATTCAGAAATCGCCCGCAGTGGAGATTTAACTCTTCCGTGGAGAAGTGCCCCAAAGGCAAGGTGCACGCACTATAAGAGATTCAGGGAATGCGGTACTAATGGATCGGTAACCTGCTCTTCAACTTGACTCCCAGTCTCACTTGGATGCGACACGGATGTGTGTCTTCGTATTCATTCGCCACAATCCCTGAATTCTGCTTTCTACTCCGTTTCTTGTTCTTTCTCCTCGGCGTTTTTTTTTTGTTTTTTGTTTTTTTTTTAATCTTGCATTCGGGAATCCCGAGGCAAAACACAATGGGCCCTGATTATAATCTGGAGAAAATCAATCTGGTCCGAAAGGGGTCAAATTACTTGTGAAACAAACAGTGACTGTACGAGGTAAATGGTATCGACTTGTCGCGCTTATAATGCATCAAAGGGGAAAGGAATGATGAGTGGAATTTCGAGGGAATCTTTTCCTCCAGGTCCATTTTTCTTTTTTTGTAGCGCTTTTGCAGTACTGAAATAAGTGACACATTTGGATTATATTAGATTTGTCCTAATTGCTCTGCTATTTCACATATAGTTCTTACGAGTACGATGTTTGTATTCTCCTTAGATCTCATACTCTTTTCTCCTTGTGTATCTCATCAGTGATCGGTCCTGTTCTTGCTCTGTTCCTTTTTCCAAACCTATGCATTGCCCTAATTACTCTATTTTATTCTCTGGAAATCCCTTGCTATTTCACCAATCCTGTAAGTTTGCGATATTTTGAACACAGTCACCAAATGGGTGCTCCTGCACCTGTTGCCAAGGGGGACCCATCCATGGTCACACTACCTTATCATCCATTTGGAATAAGGGGAGAAAGTCACTCAACAACAGTGTATATAACCAACAAAGCCTCCTTTTACAACACTATAAAAATAAGAGAGCCCCCATTTCTGCTGTTCGGGTGACAGACACCGCTCCTGGAATAAATAGGAACGCCAACTTTCCAATTTGGTCTAATTTGAAGGAACATTGTCTTATCAGACGATAGTTTCGTGCAAAGTATCTCGTAGTATTACTGTATTTTAGGCCCAGTATATCACACTAGATTTTCGTTTCTATACTTTCAGAAAAACTCTCTGAAGGACTTTTTTTTACTATAGATAAAGTGGTATATAGATGGAAATATCAACGCGGTTTCGGCATTTTTTTCCGCTTTCTGATAAACATAAATACTTCCTTTCCTCTCCCCCTCTGCTGTAGAAAATCTGCCTCTAAGAATTTTAGAAGGTAATACAGGTTCGTTTTATTTGACGCACCCATTTGGATGCTAGGGTCCCTTACCAGTGTGATTTACCTGTCTCCTTGTCTTAATAGGAAGAATTTAATAACTCGTCACGAAAACTGAGAGTATTTTTCTCGTCCCCACTTTACCTACCACGACTCTATGGAACAATATCAAAAACTTGAGTATTACAAAATGTTCTGAAGTCCAAGTTGATCGGATTTGATAATCATCTCGCTAATTGCAATCTCAATAGAAATAGTGTTCAGATATGGAACGAGTTCATTGCGTTGATGAACTTAAAGTATTTGAAAAAATCCGTCACCAAAAAATGTCATTAGAAAGAGATCAGATTGTTTTCCACATTAAGGAAAATAATTTTCTTTACTCCTCCTAACCATAAGGATTCCGTTCGGGCCATAGTTGGGCGTTATTACTACTGGGGAAAACGTAATTTTTGGAATTCAGAGAGGACTTTGACTCTGCAGATCATTTTCATTCCGTTAGAAAATTAACCAGATTTTCTGACTTTTTGCCTTCCGCTAACAACGGGTGTGATATCTGGGGTTCCCCAAGGTTTCATTCTTTACCCTCTTCTCTTTTTCTTGTATATCAACGACTTGTCTCTTAAACAGCATCTTGAAACTCCAGCTATTGTTTTCCTACGACCCATTATTCAATCAAGTTGATCCTTGTATTTACCATGGAGTGATTATTTTCCTGGAGTCCTCTCGGACAAGGTACTTGCCCAATCCGCCCTATAGCAGTAGAACTGTTGAAAACTTCTTCTTTGTTCAGGTGTCCAGGTTATGGAATTCTCGCGTTTTTAGCTCCTGAATTATAGCCATATGTTACTTACCTTACTGTATTGCATTTTTCTCTTTTATGGGTACCTCTGATATTCTGACTCCTCCGTTTTTCTGACTCAACCGCCAAGTGTTTTCTTGTATATACAGAGAGAGCTAGGGATCTTCATCTGGAATCCCTTTCCCCAAGCAGTTTCTAATTTGATGTGCTGATAGCAGAGTGTCCTTAGATTCCAAAGTCGTTCTCTTCATGTGCCTCCAGACCATCATTCTTATATACTTCGGAAGATCCCTACCTTCAATGATCTTGAAGTAGGCATCCGGCTAAGATTTCAATCCAGTCCCATCTGATTCCTTTCCATCTTTTTCTCGTGGATCTACCATATTTATGAGTATAATTACCAGAGTATCCTTAAAAACGATTGAATTTTTTCTTTAATGCTTACTTTCTAGGAGATTTTTCAATGCATCTGCATAAAATGACTGAAGTGAAGATGGGAATCGCACATTATCGTGTTGAAGTTTTACATTGGATTTATAGACGATATACTGACATGTGTGCAATATTTTTTTCCCTATTAAAAATTATTTTTACTTTTAATTTCCACTCTTATACTCGAATTTTCCAGTGATTCAACAAAAGTAAATTTTGTTTTCATATAAAAAAACCCCCCTCTACTTCCAAAGTCCAATGTTATAAAATGAACTGCCCAAAAAATGGTGAAAGCATTCAATTTGCGTTTTTCATATGTCACGCAGAAGTAGTCCCTTTTTAAATGAATTTATAGGGATGCAAGTATGGTGCCAATATGTACACCCTCTCTCCACAAAAAAAGAGGACCGGTAAAATAAAAAACAGAAAATTTTCCAGAGTTATTATTTTTCAATTTTCTGAAATTTCTTTTAATGGACGTGTGCGCGTTTGTAGATCGTGGAAGTTAGGACCCCCCAAAAAAGTGGGAAAAATGGAAGGTAGGACAAAAATTAAATAATAATGTGAGAGTGAGTACTTCACCCACCGCGGAATCTCTGTACAGGATTTTGATGCATAACTTGCTCAAAATTCCGATTTTTTCGGATTTGGTGTGGTTGTAGAAGATGAAGAAGAAGAAAATTCCTTTTGCAGAGTTGCCTTTGCCATCATCGAATACACATCACCTCCCCGACCCACCATACTACCAGGAAGCAAATAAAACAAGTAAATAAATTTATTGATAGCAAATACATCATTTTCATGAAATCAAACATGATTTATTTCCCTTTTACATCCTTTTTCCCTTGTCGACATTCTTCTTCTTTGATAAAAGGAGAAAAAAATGAAAAAACGTCGCGGTGGCAGGACACATTCAAATTTTCCTCCTTTCTTGTTTTTTTATTTTCCGTTTTTTTCTGTACACACTTTGTGGCTGATTTAGCAAATATTTTCCCCGGAAACTGTTTAAGATTTCTTCTGAAGTCCGGGAATGGTATTGGGGGAGTTGGTTAGGATGAAGGATTTGTGGTTGATGTGGTTTGAATACGACAATTTCTCATCAAAAAGAGCAGAATAGATTCTAATGCTTTTCGGTGCACTGTAGTTCAAAGATATTTCGGTTGCTTCTGGAAATATCTGCACTTCTCAGAGAACAAGCACACACGCAGCACATACCCACATATGACATATCCCAAGGATGCTCGGGAAGTCATTAACATAAAATCAACATTGAACGCGTTCGATTATGTCGAAAGGAAACAATGTTTTATGAGGAAATGGTTACTTTCGGAATGGAGGAAATTATTTCGTTATTGTTTGGAGATGATACACACATTTGGGGGGAGAATTCACATATGTAGTTGGCCTAACATATAACATTAGTTTTAAGTGCTCTCTATATTCTCTCCCAGTACTAACTTCAGTTCTAGAAAATATACAGACGGATTGTTCATGATATTTTGGAGCCCACATTAAAACTTAGCCAAACTAACTGGAAGAAAAACCGCAGAAGACTATCATTACCCCTTTGTATTCCACGGCATAGTTCACAAGCCAAGATAGCCAAGTACAAGCAAACCATGCAAAGGTTTCTACGGCTTAATCCTGCGCTGCTGTAATAACCGCAGAACTGCTGTTTCAACCCTCTGGATTCAAGCAATCTTAACCAAGCGACTTTGGTTGACATCTTTGGTATCGTCACAAGATCTTCGAATTCTAGGTATGTGTCCAATAAGGCAGCGCTCGTATACGTATCACTGAACATGCCGGAAGAATAGGTTTGTGTCTTCAGGCATAGGTGAAAATGGGCATAGGTAAAAATGGGTAAAGGTTCTCGAATAATTTTGGGTGTGTTCCGCGATCTCAGAGTGATGCAAATCGATCAGGACGCCGACTTTAAACGAAATAGACTGCGTTGTTATTACCTACAAGAAATAGTGCGTAGACGAGTCATATCCCCCACTCCCCCCGTCGCCGCTGGTTCCGCAGCTTATGTCTGTAGCTCTTTAACTACAATTGGCTCTTCATGCTCTCGAAATACATGAGAATGTCTAGATTTTTGATGAAAAAAACATCCCCACGAGCCATATTCTTCGACACATTCAGCGCCTGGTATCTGTTAAATAAGTTTCTCGCTTAAAACAACAACGTTAAAAAAAAAACAAGAGAGTCCAAAAATCACTTGATCAGTCACAATTTCACTCCTGATTATCCTCCATCAAATTACATCCATCCCCCAATGATGTCTGGGTGCAAAAATTTATTAATCGGCGCACCGAGAAGTAAGTCAAACAATGTTAAAAGTTAACGCCCTCTCCTGACAAGGGTAATTGAAAACTGGGTGAAAGAGGGTGTTCGAACACAGTTCAGTACATATGCAGTCAGTTCGCACCCTTTTTACAATTTAAACTAATGACCTCACACCGTATGTTTTCCATGCTGCTACCACTGATGCCTCTGCCATATCATAGCTACACTACATTCGGAATAGGGGTGAAGCGAAATTAATTTGCATTTTAGGACGTTGTACAGAAAATTTTACACCTTTTCCTTAAGCCCTTGACACATTAGCCCGCCTGCAGTTTATTTTTCTGAATGACATTTGTATAGTAATTGGTCGGCATCGGCAGGTGTGAATTGATTTTGGTTTAGAATACTTCAATAAAACGACAATCATTCATATGGTATGATGGGTGGCACTTGGTACGCAGAGATAACTTGCAGCAAAGGGGAAGAAAACTGTTTTTTGATTGCGCAAAATTAGTTAATTATCTTAATCTGGATAAAAAGCCTGAAGGAACAGTTGGGACCCTTTTGAAACCACTACTGGTTCTTTCTTTTTGTTTCCGTCGTAGAAAAGGACCGGAAAACGTGTTTCCTTCAGAGTTTCTCTGCTTTCATCACTGAATTCCCTCCAGTCCTTGTGCTTTCGCTATAGAAATCTACACATACTCACACATAGTAAGTAATAAAAATAATAATGGTAAACAGTAACATAAAAAGGAAGATACAGCGCACTGTGATTGCCTTCAGATACGCAAAACAAAAGACTTTCGATTATGTGACAGCACAACGAAACTTGTTCCTTACACAGTGAGTTGTTGTTTTTAGTTTTTTTTTTGTTCTTAAGATCAGTTAAAATTTACATGTTCATGCGTTTTTTTCGTCCTGTTTTGTGGCGATTCTCCTTGTTCTTCGCATTTATTTTTTCGTAACTCATTTACCCGTGGCATTGCGACATCTTCGAATTTTTCGTTTTCATTAGTGCGCGCATTTCGCTGATTATTCGACTCCCCTTTCCGCAGTCGTGTATATCTTTTTTACATTTCAGTTTTTTTTTGTTTACATACGGACTTAAGACTGTCGACTTTACTTTCAGAATCTTTCACCTTTCTCACGATTGGATGGCATTTTTTTCATTTACACCCAGGCTAAGTTACCTGTTGTACGCTTTTACTTAATTTGCCTACATTACAACCGGCAAGCAACAAAAACGGGGTGGGGACAGGAAGGTTTCTACACACACTACATGAAGGATAAGATGAAAAAAGAGAACTAAAAATATATATCGGAATGAATTATCTGCAAGCAGGCTCAAGTATTATTTTACGAGTTTTTCACCGTCTCTGGATTCTGTGTGCCTTTAAATTGTTCGCATGCAATACCTCCCCGTACCCACATTCTTGTCCTTTCCCCCATTCCGTTTCAGCAGTTTGTTATCTTCCAATCTGAATTACACTCTTTAACTTCTCTTCCACAACATAACTAACCCAGCTGATTTCTCTCCTCGATCCCCAGTCCCACTGAACGTTTATTGATGTATCTCATATCAGAAAATCTGTCTTTGTTATAAACAAAGATAATATCTCTCTACTTTAAATACGCGATCTCCTTCTTCTTCTACTTCTTAGCAATTTTGTTGCGACTTTAGGCGACCCCTGAACAGGTCCTTTCCTTTTCTTCTTAGCATGGACCGCTCATCCTCATCTTTAGTGCACACCAGAACAACCAGCTCAGACTATACCTTAACACTGGACACTGACTGATCACTTGTGATCACTTGCTCTACTGATCCTGTCCGAGAAATTTTGATCTTAATACATCTTATGGGTATCCCCTTCACTGGGGATACTTATCTCCCTTTGATTTAAGATGTTAACTAAATCGGTGTTGTCTTTTTCGGTTGTCATCTTCACTAGTTGGACACAGTCGATCAATCCTGGGTCTCTGATCTGAGCTAAATAATTTCTGTCCTGGTTTGTGGACAAGAGGTGAGAAGTAATCGCCGTCATGATCCCTCTTCGTTGTCGCTGGTTTACGGTTTTGTGTCTTCTGATCAATGTCGCCTTTCGAATTTATCTTCGTTCACCTGGCTACGGTGCACTGATCACATGTACCTGTGTGACTAACACTCGATCGTTTGTTCATCTTATGGAGTAGGCACACAGCTTTCTGAACCTTCCTGACAGTCTGCACTTTTTTTTTCAACCTGTTGGTAAGTTTTGTTTATGAACCGTAGCACAATCACTTTGGGGCATGTGCCCTGCACAAGTCGATCGATCGATTGATTGATTGATCTGTTCGATCCTCCTTTTTTCGATAATTGATATGTCTCCGGAATTTTTTGTGAGAAGGTGTTCTGTTTTTTTTCCGATTGGGACGACTTATTATTTCCTTGTTAGCAGTGAATTTGGAGGGATCATTGTTCCGAGGGACTGGACGATTGTAGTAAAGGCAAGTATAGCAAGTATATCGACCTGACGATATTTTTTAGCAGTAATTCATAATTTGAGACCATTTATAATATTATAAAGAAGAGAGTGGGGAATATAGGCTTAAAATTGAGGCAGTACTTAGAATACTATACTAGTTTTACCAGTAGCAGATAATGTTATAAATAGAGTAGGGATTTCCAAAATTCCGTAATTGCATGAAATGGGAAAATATTTGTCATTTAGACCCCAATATTTAGAGGTCCCATGGCGGAGGAAATTGAACCAGAGGCTATCCCATCCCTTGCCAACTCAGCAACATTTTAAATGCTGTAAATATCACCATGGCCATAAACCACCATTAAATATGTCTTTACAATTCCTTATTAACTTAGAGGTAACAAAAGGTTTTATGATTTTCAACACCAAAGGATACAGGTTTCAAAGGGAAGCCTCATTATAGGACTCTACAATATCTGTTCTATTCAATAGGGAATAACGTTGTTGAAGGAATTTTCAACGTCTATTCATACTTAAGATTATTGATTATGATTATGGACAAATAGGTCACTAAATTGTTATAAGAGGATATGGTAAATGCCATCTCCACTTGAAAACTTAAATGACTCGAAGGAGTTAATAGCTTATTTTACCTTATCTCTTGTTACGAAGTTCTTGAAGTTCTTGATGAGTTACAGCCGACCGGACGCAAATTAACCTAACCTGAGAATAACAGTTTTGAGAGTTCCCCACCGACTCCCAAAGCCACAGCTTTCTATTAAATGTGGCACCACCGGCACACCAGCCTTTTTACGAGGCTAGTTATCATTCGCATATGATTGTCCACACTCTTCTGGAATATGTGCCCACGTGAAATAAACTTCCCCGTCCCCATTATCAAGCTTGGTAACTGAGCCACGATTCTAATACCATCATTCGCTGGTGGAGCTTCAGAGGTTTATCAATACCCACAATATGCAGATTGATGACATTCTACAGAGTCTCGAGAATCTCTACTTTTAGCCAACCGTATTGGTGCTGGATAATATGTTTTGTTGAAGCCACGCGAGAAGAATCCCCTCCAACGCCTTCGAGAATAGCATTGAAAGTCATATCCAAAAACGCTTAAAGGGCGAGCTGCATTGCCGGTACGATCTTACCCCTAGGTAACTCAAGGCCCAAAATTGCCACTCGTATATGCATATGGAGAACTTCCTTGCTGAGCTTAACTTGTCAATCCCTTGGCAGACAAAAATCATATATCAATATATATTTCTTTTTTTTCGAGGATTCATGTATTCAGGTATTCACCGTCCCTTCAATTTTTCGCTCTTTTTAAATTCGACACACTATTAGAACACTTCGTCCATCACTTCTATCGCTATAGTTGCTTTTTGTTTTTTTGCTTTTTTTATAATTTTTTGAGAAATCTAAAATGAAAACATCACTCCTTACAGTTGTTATCTCATAAATCAAAAAAAAAAACAACGGGAAATCTATCTAAAAATCTTTTTTGATAAAATTGCACCACATTTAAAGAACAAAAGATGGACGACGGAGAACAATATTAATTTAAATAAATCACACAATTTTCTTGGTCTCATAAATAATATCATCTTAGACTAAAAATATATTCTGAAGTAAATTTTCCCAGCGGCAAATGAAATTTACCTCACGATCTTTTTTGTGCATTGTTCAGATAAAAATAGGATAGAGAAGAAATTTTGTAAAACGTTCGAAAAGTTCTTTTTTTATAAACCAGGTTAATTATGAGCTGGACCTTGATATTTATGAAAAGATCATAACGCATCCAAAGAGAGAGAGGTTTACTTTATTCTTTCCTCAAATATCTTCCCAATTTGGACAGAATTTCGCTTTTGGTAGGAGTTTCCGTTTTATTTACAATTATGTCTTCTTCCGGTATTTTATTTATTTTTTTTTTTGCTGAGGTCTGCAGCCGCAATTTGCGATTCTTAGATACCTAAAATCTGAAATTTTTATCTGTACTCAAAAGTTTTTCTAGTTGTTTATTATTTTCGGTTGCACTACTATTTTTTATGCCATTTTCAGTGAATATAGGTAGTTTTTTGTAGTTTTGTAGGTTCCATTTTAAACCACTACAACTTTTTTACTTTTCCTCTAACTGAAGAACCTAGTTTCTGTAATATTCCGAAATTTGTGCTATTTGTCAGGTAGACCATTGGTCTATCCATTTTGAACCCGAGTGTTGGAAAAGGGGCTATCTTTAAA
Organism: Dasypogon diadema; assembly: GCA_006980735.1. Taxonomy (NCBI): domain Eukaryota; kingdom Metazoa; phylum Arthropoda; class Insecta; order Diptera; family Asilidae; genus Dasypogon; species Dasypogon diadema. The sequence continues at coordinate 5,837 of QYTT01078474.1, read as the reverse complement.
CCTTGATTAGTGAGATTGCTTTCAAGTACTACCGCTGAGAAATTGCTATACCCATTTCCAATCATCTGATCTGATACCTTTGACGATTTTATTATATAATCTACCCAAATACCCTGAGGTAGTCTCCGCAAGTATCTTTTTATGTTGCGAGCAAGCGGACCAGTCCCATCAGACTAGAATACAAGGACATGACGAAGGAGCTCAGAGATTTGATAGGATTGTTCGAACCATAACATTTTAGAAGCGAATGATTACGATTAGGAGAACACAAGTTTAGCTCATACCGTATCCCTTTTTTCCTTTAATAATAATTCAATTTTGCTTTTCAATGTCGATTTCCACCCTCTGTCACCCTTTAACTTTGATCTCCTAACAAATTGGATACTCTCATTAAAATTTAACAATTTTTTCATCGTTTTCTTTTTCATTTATTCAAATTTAATTCGAAAGTAACTGGTAAAGGATATAAACAAATAAACCCCCTTTTGACAGTCAGCACCCTTTGTTATATTCTAGAGCAGAATCGCCCTCAAATGATAACCTTTTTTTTATTTCGTTTCAGAACTCTCTTCAACGCGTACTTCATCCTTTTTATAACTCCTCTCCGCTATAGTTATTGACACAGTAGTGCTGACCCCCCCTCCCCCCTGCCCTCTTCATCCTTCACAACAACAAGAACACACATGTAATAATATTTCCAGTTATTTATCCGTTTTTTTTTTGTGTACCATAAAAGCCCTTCCAAATATAATCTCCATTCCAACCTCATCATCATTTTTGGTGCCCACATTATGTACATATGTGTATGTGTATATCTCGGTAACTTTCTACCCTCCCCAAAATTATTTGAAATAGAATGCAACCTAGTTTAGGGCTGGGAAATTATTTGCTTACTTTAGGCGTATACAAATTTTGCGGTTTGACAAATATCCCCTATAAAATGTAAAAACAATAACTAAAGTAAACAGAAGAGTCAAAGGATGGCGTACAGATGAAAGGAGGAAATGATTATTTGAAAGATTTCAAAGGGTTGAGTAATTTATTTGAACTACTCGGGCTGGATGCGTTTATTTATTTATTCAAGCGATCAGCTTCCAAGATTATGCCTACTCTCAAGGATTAACAAGGAGATACAATCGACAAAAAAAGGATTGTTTTGAAGATAAGGCTGACTGCATCAAATTCGACGTAATTCGAATTCGGGACAATTGAAGATTTTCGCTTTGTAGTTGCCAATTGTAGTTAATAGCACATGCATGAATTTACGGTATCCAAATGCAAATTTTGGTCTGTACTCGAACACCTGCTCTCTAAACTCCATCCAAGTTTTTGGCTCTCTCTTGCATGATCAGAAGATATTGGTAAATCAGCTTTTAGCTAGACCACAAAATAGCTCTGGACATCCTTCCAAAAATCATTTGGTTTGAGCACGGAAGAAATGTTTCGCAAGGGAACCGTCTGTTCAAAATAGGTGAAAAACTTGGGCGAGAAACTGAATTTTCAAGAATTTTCTTTCAGGAAATTCTCACGGTCGTCAGATTTATCGCCGTAAGGCTCAAACGAAAGGGAATGGCCTGCTGAGAACATATGCAGAACTTGAGCGATTCTGAGAAGTTATATCGACTTAAATATGAAACAAAAATTTTTCACCCAAGTTTCACAGGCAAAAATAAAAAGGATTTCGAACTTGTAGCCAAATTTAATCCAATTTTGCATTCCATTATGAATACTTTCCTAAACTTCCTTCTGAAAGAAGAGAAATCCTAGCGTAGAAATGTCTCTGCTGCGGGTTCGTTCAAACTAATCACAACATTTGAGAAGACCATACAGTCCAGACACACCGGTACTACTATCTATAGTGTTTCCCTGCAGTCAGGAAAAGACATAAAATATATTTCGTGCCCTTAATAAACTTAAATTCAATTACCGGACGGAAGAATCCTTCAAGAAAATTGTTGTAATTGGTCAACTTCGTGCAGAGGGTTGAGTTCTCATTTCACGTCATCATCATCATCATCATCGCCTCAATTTTCCTTATGTGCTAGTTTAGAGTACTGTAATTAAAATATCCAATTTCCTGCTAAAAATTGTTTCTCAAACCTAAATTTTATCTTTCGTATCTTTCAGATTTGCTTTAATACTTTGTGTTTTTTTCTTGCAGCATTATGTCATCGAAAAGAAAATCGCCTCCAAATAAATTTGAAGGAGGTGGTTCAACTACAGCAGCAACAGCATCAGCACTATCGGTCAATAATAGTTTTTCACCAACCCCATGTGATTCACCAACTGATAGTCAAATAATATCGGAAGAATGTAGCAATACTATGTCACGCAGCTGTAGTAATGCGCATAGAACTCAACAATTACAACAGCACCAACAGCAACAAATTCAACAACAACAACAAAACCAACAGTATTCAAGGAATAATACACCAACATCAGATCATTATGGTTCGGAATTAGACTTAGACAGCCATCGAAGCTTAACACCGGTCAGTGATAGTGGTGGAAATTTACGTGCAACATTTGTTGATAATTTGAGTGTGAATAATAGTGAGAAATTATTAAAACCATCTGTATATCGTAGTAATAATAATAATAATAGTAGTATTTTGTGTAAAAAAGATCGGAAGAGCA
>QYTT01078472.1:4596-19606 GCA_006980735.1 Dasypogon diadema | reverse complement strand
TTTATACATTACGATCTGATCTTTTTGTTGTTTGATCTTTTGTTAATCCTCTCCAGGAATTTGTGCAAGTTATTTAATATCTGCAGAGAGAAAAAAGAGAAATCAACGGTAGGCCATGCAGCTCTGAAATAATCAATCGAAATTTGGGTTACACAATTCAAAACAGATTCAAAACAAAACATATTCAAAGAGGAAATGAGACATATTGACAATATACACACACAAACACTTCATACATTGAAAATAATATTGTTTTAATTATTTTTCTACAAAATTAACCATAAAAAAGTACCTAGTTCACAAATACTTCCAGAATTTAATATAAACATCGCATCAGCACACTTGTGGATATCTAAAGCCATGAAAATCAGAATCCCCAATATTCAGATACATTAGCGGTTAAATAAACGGACACCAAGTAAGCTATTGCTCCTTAAAGCCATTTTCCAGTACAAATTAAGAATTATTAAACCTCACAAAATACGAATACCACACTTCCATTTCTTGGCTTTAGACATCCAAAAAACAAAAAACAAAACTGTGTTCTTTATATGAACCCCGTTCCATTATTGTCATTATTGTCACTATACAGACAAAAAAATTCCATTTAAAAAGAAAATATTAAGAAAAGAAAAACAGCATATAAAATTGATCATATCAGAGGAAATTTGTATAGCAAATTTTACTAGGCATTTACGAAATCTTTAAAGGTAATAAAACTAGAGAAACAACTCATGACAATACATATTTGTAAATTTTAAGGGACAACTTTGTATTGACTTTTACTTCAATATACCACTTAATGCTAAGCGTAAAGCGTAATGTATCTACTATCATCGTGTATATATAGTATATATACTGGATAAGAACTTTCATAGGAGGATTTTACTTTTTATGTAATTTTCAGCGTAAACATCTTTTTCAAAAGCAAATCTATCAATTTTTGTGAGAAAATCGTTAATCAATTACATAAATGTGACGGCTGTTTAAGCATTTTAAGGTAAGACTAACTATTATTTAGTGAGAAGTGTGTTTTGCAGTAATAGAACACTCTTGGTTTTGTAATGTTACATAAACAGTTAGAAACTTTTTACATTATCAATTCTAATTTACATAAACACTAGGCAATTATTTATGTTTTCTGTAAATGTTAAAATATTAAATTCTAATAGATTATTGATGATATCAGATCAATGCATACATCCCACGATCGTAAGAGATCCATGCTTATTAAACATGTTTTCTATTTAACTGACAACATTAACTGTATAAATTATAACTTATTTTTTCTATTTTCTTTAAATTTACACTCAAAATTTTCGTGATAATTTTATTTCTGCAATTCTCAATTAAAGCCGAGTTCCACAGGTATAAGTCTTGGACACTTTGTACGTTCTAAAAGTTTTACGCGCCATAGAAAGATATGCAACAGTGCGATTGCTCCATTGATTAGCCTACCCTTTCTCTTGAATTAATAGTTAATTAGAGACGTTCGAGAGATATCTAAGCATGCCTCTGCTTTTGGGTCCTTTTTCGTTCTTCTGTCTTAGATGGTCTGCGTCTGTGAGGTTTCTGGCTTTATCTTACCTCGATGTATCTTCTTATTTCGAGCATTGGCTGTTGTGACAGCTACCCTCCAGCTCGCCAAGGACGAACAGACGCATACAATGTGCATTGCCATCACAGAATCCTCCAGGCGTAGTCTGCATGTATCATTCTCTAGGATCCTCATATACTTATGAGATGATACCCAAGGCTACCATGTTTCCATGCTTAGACGTTTTTTTCTAGTCTTTCTTAGCCTGCCAGCAAATTTTCATGTTTTCCCACGGTTTTTGGTGTTCTTTTATGATCCATTTGGACCTTGGAAATCCATAGCCGCCGTCTCTTTGCATGGATGTACGCTTTTTCGTTACTTCGATCACTTTGGGTGCTCTAACCCAACACAGTGTTACCTCATTTTCCGAGGCATACTCATTGAGTTTTTTTTACACAATCCATTGTTACAGATGAATTCACCCCCATCCGATCCATGTATCTGGCCACCGCTTGGTGGTATCGTCTAATAAAAATCTTATCTCCTCGCACCTGATCTTCCTTTATGTAGTCCAACGCATGAATCAGAGTCAGAATTTCTTCTTGGTAAGTCGATTTGGATCTTCTCAGGCTAGTATAGCAGGGAAAATTTAAGTATTTACAGAAGAACCCTGCACCTGCCATGCCAACAATCATTTCCACACATGGCTCGTCAATTGTTGTTAAATCTACGTTTGCAACAGTTTTTGTGTTATTTGTTCAACTTTAGACAGTCTGAAAGGCTTTCTAGGTTTTTGCTTACCGCTGCCCTCTTGTACTTTTTCGGCCCTCTGCCAGGAACGGTCTTAGCCGATTTGTTCTTATGATATTCTCTAACCTCGGAATATCGTGTTATGTGTACCTGTTGATACCTTGGAAGAGTGTGTGATAGCTGTATTTCTGCTCGACCAGACAGTCACATACGATATTCTCTGCAATTTCAGGATCTTTTAGGCACGATTTGTATCTACTATCCTTTAAGATTCCCATCATTTTAAGGTTATATCCAAAGTTCTCGTGCTCAATAGTCAGAAAAACCAACCGTTTAAGCCTTTCTCGCTCTGTGCTAAGAATTTTTCGCCTGGTTGGTACGCTTGGCAGACCAATTCCTTTCTTAGTCGTTAGGATCCTTCACCATGCCTCTTCCAATAGCGGAATATGTTTCTTGGATTTGGAACACCCTACTTTGCTAAGGCGTCAGCTTTTTTGTTTCCCTCGATTGCCATGTGTCCTTTAACTCAACAAACCATTTTCCGAGGCACACGTATTGAGTTTTTGTATACATTCCATCGCCAGGAATGAATTCATCTCCGTCCGATCTATGAATCTGACCACCACCTGGGTATTCAGTACAATAAGGATTTCTCCTCTTCAACAAAATGGTGTTTGGCTTCCCTAGAAATATCTAAAGATCCAAAAACGTAAGTGATTTAAATCCGAGACCCTTTGTATGCCTAGTGGAGTTTATGGTGTCTGCCAGCTAATAAATGTTGATAGTGAAAACCGGATCCTCACACCACCCCTCCACAACTCAGAGAGCACTCTTCGTAATTTCTGTAGTAGTGGACATGAACTTACCCCTAGCTATCAATTTGAGGACTAGTCTTGCATAAAATAAGCCTTTAACATGTTCACTGCCAGACTTTCGTCACCGAAAGAAACTCTCTCCCCTACGTTCAAATTACCCGTGGTGTTCTCAAGTAAGAGAGTTGTAATACCGCAAACGGTACACGTGGCAGGGAACGTGTTAAAGTAGGTAATATTGAAAGCTTAATATAAAAATCGGTATGTATGTAGCCGACGCTTTATACGAACCAAGAAGAAGAAGAACAACAAGGAACCTGGCAACATCGAATCGGGGAGGTTTGTAGAGTTGGTGAGAAAATAGAGCAGCGTCCCCAAGGAGTTGGACAAAGTTGTAGCGGGAAGAAGAAATAAATAATAATTCTAGTGTACGAACATTAGTTTCATTAAAAATCCGCAAAATCTCCCAAATGTAGCTTTTACCTCTTTAACAACAGATGGACTCGTTTCATTCCTATTGGCTACCACCAGTGACATCAAAGTTCTTACAGAAATTGTACGTTTTGGGTATGAGTCACTGTTTCATCCTCCAGTGAACAGTATATACATAAGATGTTAGTTGAGGTCATCTTGTAACCCACAGTACCTTATGAGAAGTGCGTTGAGTCTCATACAAAGGATTTATAGCTCAGAGCTTATAAAGAATTTGGACTACCTGAGTCTATTACATTTCACTCTTTCGCCCACATCTAAGAGGTTCTTCATATGGTCAAAGATCAACTCCGTCTCAGTAAACCTCGGATCAGAGCTTACCCTTGTCCGGGCTCTAAGCATTTAAATTTCCTCCTTGAGCCTGAGCATGGCGTTAATTTGATAAGTGATCCTTTCAATGTCACATGGATATTCAATGGAAAAAATTTCTCCGTGTTCCTTCGTCATTTTAATATTAGATTTCTTATTCCGAATTCAATGGCTTGAACTTCTGCTGCTTGGTAGATCAGGCTTGCTATACCATTGTGTAATTCACACTGCAGGCTGTAGATGTAGAGACAATGGAATGTCCAAGAGATGATTGATATGCCTTATTCCACAGTTCCATATTTCCGATATCTACCCTTAAAAAAGAAAGGGAATCCAATTCACGTAAGCCTGAGGGCATTTGTTAGAAGTATACCTAATAATGATGTAACGCACCTTTATGTTGGGTGCAGGAACCATGCGTGTAATTCCAGAAACCCCAAAAACAAATCAGTCTTTGGAGTGTTCTTAATTTGCTACCGATTCTTTTCTTTTTTGTCGTAAGTCGCCATAGCAGAGATGAATAACGAATAACGTGCCCCCGACTATTGTTGTGGAGCTTGGAAGGTTTGGCTTGGCAGGTTTTTGAATCACATTTCACAGAAGGCTCTCCAGAATCTCCGTTTGGACTTCCTGGTTTCATTGTGATAAAAAGTGAACGCTTTCTTATAGTCGTCCCTTTGATTGTATTTTAGACGTTGTTAAAAGCTTTTCTAGCTGTGGTTTTTACACTTTCTAAAATGTGGTTCCACCATGGTGGATTCCTTTTCTCTTCCTACCAACATAGGGGGGGGAGCAGCTATTCGAGTTGTGCATAGCTTCATCTAGTTGTCTAGATATATTTTTGACGATCTGGTTTTCTCTTATTGTTGCCACCTTCTGAGTAGAGGCTGCAAAGTATTAATTGTTACAAATTATATAATTTATTACTCGAGGTCTTGTGATAGGCGTTAGTATCACAGCGCACTAATTTATGGATTCCAGCTTTCAGCACATAAAACACAGCCTGGATTTAAAAATTTTCTTTCTTTCTTAAAGTTCAGGTTCAGTTTTATCTAATACCTATTATTGCTTTTATTGTAAGAATGGTATGTTTAACATTATAACCCTTAGACTGTTCTGTACTGCAAACAGCGAATTATTAAATCAATTCATGTAAATGAAGACGAAAAATATGTCGTACCAAAAAAGCCATTTTTAAATTATAACCGAAAAAGGGAACTATAGAAGTCTTTGGAAACTAAGCAAAATTATAAAACGTAATAAAACATAAATAAATTTAATAAAATAGTTATGCTGTAAAAAAAAATAAATATGGTAAAAATTCTCCCGCCGCTTTCCAATATATCAATTTTTATACGATTTCTAAACACAGACGACGCGATAAGGAGGGCAAACCGCAGCTAACTAAGAACCCCTGGGGTTCATTAACTGTTTCTCCATGACCTTGTAGCATACATATAACAGAGACAATGAAACAAATCGTTCTCCACGGAAAATGGGGGAATATACACTATTTCCACCTCCTTATATCCTCTTCCTTGCATTTACCCACTTATCTCATAGGAACAAAGAAAAAATGTAAAAAGATCATAGGGATACTATTTAAAGCCATCGTGGGAATATCATAGTTATCTAGATTCTAAATTAATAAAATAAAGATATTTTAATTGACAAGTTTCATCAGAACTTTTGTATAAATTGAATTTTTAAGAGACACTTAACAAAGTAAAACTTGTTTTATAATTTTTAGCGAAATAAATTTAGCTGAATTCAGAGACGTTTCGTTCCCAATTGCATTTTGACTTTAAACATTTCATACGTAATTGTTTTAAGTAGAGAGAGTTATTTTATAATAAATGAAATTAAATAAAAGTTTAGACAAGTAAATCAACTACTAGAAGGATTTAACATGAGAGCAAATTAAAAAAAAAATTGACTTCTCCTGAAGGTGTTAACACTTAAGAAAGAAATCCTGGGAAACGGGGAACTGTGCAAATTAACAAGAAAAAAAAGAAAGAAAACAATTGCAATTGATATAAACTAAAGTTTAATGATAGTTTTGATAACATAGAGAAAAAGTACACTAGAAAAGAATGATATAGAGAAAAAATCGGGGCAACACTTGTTATACTTAATAGGAAGCCTTCAGTTTTCCTATTAAAGACGAAAAAAAACGCAAAATTATTGGAGAAATATTTAGGTGAAATACATAAAAATAATTTTAGTTGTTTAGAAGTGTGTTAAACAAAGAAAAAAAAACAGAAAGCAACAAAACTACACGGAAAAAATTAATGAAAAAACAGGTGGCATTATATTATAAGTATTTAAGGAGAAATAAATAGAGCGATATACTTAAAATCCTTTTCTTATCAAAAATATTATTATTATTTTTTTTTACAATGGAAAATATTTAAAGGGGTTTTACGTTCATTTTTTACACTTCCACTTTTAGAGGATTTTTATTGAAGTGATTGAAAATTGAGAAAAATTATTATGGAACTAAAAAGAGATTAAATTAAAATGCTTAGCTTTGTGTTAAATTGCTGTTAAATGTAATTAATATGATAAAAAATAAAAAAACAGGAAACTTTATTTTCTTTTCGTTTTCTGGAACAAAATTCCTGGAAAATGTTTCAGCAAGTGCAAGCCTAATAATGAATGGTCTAGAAATTACCTCAAACACAAAAAATCAAAAGATGTTTTTTTTTATTATTGGCATCTTCTACTCACGTCGATAATCGATCTGGTTAAGACAAACGTCCGCAGATTTTCTCTTCTGTGAACATGGGTTGGATTCCCGAACAGCTTTATCTAGGTGTCAATGGTTGAGGAAATTTTACTGACGAAAATTCTGCTTGCGAAGTCACTGGGATGTTGTATAGTAAAAATTTCATGCCAAAAATTGCGGCTTATTTGTCAGGTTAAAATTTTCCAATTTTCTCTTTTTTATAATTTCCCTCCGCCCAAGCTGTGCTGCGTCCGTCATAGGGTTGTCCCTTGGCAATACCTTAAAATAATTATAATCTTACACAAAGCTCACACCAAGTTCTTTTAAGATTGGTTTTTCAATCAACTTAAAAAATGTATATCAGCAAATTTTTTAAACATGAAAAGTAACTTTTAATAATATTAGATTCGATTCGATTAAATTAAGCAGTACTGTGCAGGTATTCAGCCTCGCAATCACCACGGTCTATTGTGAATCTCTGCCTGGCTCGGATCCAGTAAAGGCACTTCCACTTCTCGCTTGACTAGACCATTTAAAATTTCGTCACCCTTAACACGTTCCCTGTCACGTGTACACGTTTCTCTTATATGAGAATATCACAAGTAATTTTAACGTATGTGAGAGAGTTACTCTCAGTAATTAAAAGTCACGAGGGAACGTGTTAAAGTCTCCATGACCCGGCACCCACATGAGATTAACATTATTTTCTTTTGATAGGTAGTCTCAGACAAGCTAGAATTATATGTTATAAAATTTGAGTGCCTTGAGAACAGCCTAACTGTCTTTTGGTATATAAATTCTGGCTCTGCGATTGCAAATATTGACGCATTTTTCAATAGCCGGTTAGTCTAGAGTCTAGATTATAGTGGGTACGGGACCCAAGGCATTTGAAATGTGACAACTGGGACTATGTATGCCAAGTTTGACTTAATTTTCAGTTTTGAATAGATCCTTTGAGGATGGATGGATCACTAGAATGCCATTTCAACCACTTCGAGAGGTCATTCAAAGTCTAACTTTGTTGTGGATACATCGGATGTTGTTGTCATTGGACCAAAATATCACTTCCTAGAGCATTTCTTTTCACTTTTAAGTTTTTCGGCAGGTCTTGTTTTATATTATTTGCAACTGAGCCTGGGTTTAATTTTTTTTGTCTTTAGACCATTATGCGGGAGCTGCGTATGTGGCCGCGCATGTGGCATAAAGTAAATACTGCATCTTTGGTTGTAGTTTATAAAAAGAGGATGTACAGGCTAGCCTCCTAGAAAACTTCCACAAATTTTAATTATATTCTTCCTTTTTAAATTTTATTCAACTTTTCCGTTAAAACTTTCTTTATCAAATTTCCAGCTATATTTTATTAATTCTAATACAATTTTTTTTAGAATAGACCCTCGACTGTTTGGTTTTAGAAAATTTCCCTGAACACAATAAAATCATAATTACAATTCTTCCAAACCTTGGGCAGGAAAAATTTTATATCTTGAGAATCGAATGACAAGGGCAAAAAGGGAGACACTAATTTTATAGGGCACAGAAAGCACTTCGTCCTGGCTAGGTGACACAACTGTACGACACGAATATGTCGCAACGATTTTTTCAGGAACACTAAACAAGTACGTCTGCTCTCTGACACGGATCCAATGCGATTCTACACTGTCGAAAGAATTTAGATAGATAAATAGTTTATTTATCAGTACTAATGAGTTACAAAAAATGGGGATAACCCTATGATGCACACAGCACAACTTAGGCGGAGGAAAATTTTATGGAAGAAGAAATTGGGAAATTTTTAACCTGACAAATGTTACAAGTAAACCACAATTTTTGGCATGGAAATGGCTTCGCAAGTACAATTCTCGTTAGTAGAATTTCCTCAGCCACTGGTACCCAAATATATCGCCGCACCCATGCAGGATTTGAACTCCCGCCAAAAGAGGAGAAAATCTCAAGATGTGCGCCTCAGCCCGTTCGGCCACTGGCATGGGCACCACGCCATTAATATAATCCACACAAGTAAGTTTACAATTGAAAATTACACCAAGATTTTTTACGTAGTGTGGTCCAAGTATTCGTGGTAGAAAGAGGGGTGAGAGAGGAAAAAGACAGTGTTTTTTTTCAATATATTCTCCCTTTATTTCAACAGATTTTCACATCTTTTGATAAGTGCTTTAATACCATTAAAATAGTAGCCTGCACATTTATCTTCAAAATGCTGCCTAACCGCTTGATGGATTTTCTCGTCTGGGTTAAACTTCCCTCCCCGCAAATCTGATTTTATTTTGGCAAATAATAAATAGTCACTTGGGGCCAAGTCTGGACTGTAAGGAGAATGATACAATTCCTCGAAGTCTCATTCCTTAAAAGCAGTCTTTGAAACAGCATTAGTGTGTACTGTCGTGTAAGAGCAGTACTTTCCGGGACAGTTTTTCTCTCCTTTTCTCGACAATGGGTTTACGTAACTTTCGTAGAAGTTCAACATAATATTACTTTCCTTTAAGTCCAGCAGCAGAATACCCTCAGTATCCCAGAAAACTATTGCCATGATCTTTCTCTGGTACATTGTGTGACCTTCGCTATTTTCGACACTGGTTCTCCGGACGATGCCACTCCATTGAATCAATTTTGGACAAAGAATCATGGTAGAGGATCATAGCTTCATTCTCTGTCACAATCCTATGGAGAACACTGCCTACGTCTTCTTTACATCACTGCAAGAATTGCTGACAGCACTCAATTCGCCGTACTTTCTGCACTTAAGAAAGAATCCGCGCTGAACTGATTTTTGTCATACCCAAATGCTCACGAAGAATCGGGCGGACACTTGCTTTCGATATACCGGTTTGTTCTGCAATTTCTTTGGTTTTTAACCACAAGTCCGTCAAAACAACTTTCTAGACCGAATTCACGCGATCCTGTATGACTATCGTTGCTGGCCCTCCATAACGTGGATCATCTTCAATTGACTCCGTCTCTAGCCAAAAAGCTTTGACCAATATCTAACCATGAATCCATCATTTGTTAAAAATTTTATTACAGCACCATATTAAATTTTTGACATTTTCACTTTTCTAGGTAAAATCAATTAAATTTTCGAATTACTATTCCAAATTGCTTGAGAATATTGTCCCGACAGGGGATTTTATACCCTCAGAAAGGTTGAGGGTAACAAGTAGAAAAAGTGTTTCAGGAAATTTTAATCAGAACCCTTCGAGGTCATGAATACTTGGACCGCACGATGTACATTTTCAGAAAATGAAATAATCTCACCATTCAGTAATTCCGAAGATAAATTAGGAGTCTCAAGTCTCAATGTTGCGATGGCTTGCAGGAAAAACAAAAGCGGACCTAAAATAGATCTTTTAGGAACGCCACTTGGGGGCAGTCGAGGTTCAGAAGAATGATTTTTAATGACCGATCTACAAAAGCAAAATTGCTGAACTAATTTCCTACTGAGGTAAATCGAATCAAATGCTTTTGAAAAATCACCATCACTTCGCTGTTTTCCATATTGCACGTAATATTATCAGTAAGTAATAACAACGTAGTAACAGTGCTAAGCTTGTTACGGAAATCTGACTGCATCGGATGGAGAGACACCGGTCATTATGATGGTATTACATACATAAGTAATTGGCTTTATATATACGGCAAGATTAGTTTTAGAAAACGCATCTCAATACCATCCAAACCAATAGCATCTGACTTGACACTAGAAAAACCTCAGATGACAGTGTGTTGATTACGTTACTAAATGAGAAACTTGGGTTAAGTTCATCACCGCCAGGAAAGTTGAGGGAAGGCCTCACCGTAGATACAGTCGAATGACCTATTAAATAGTTATTTAATTCATTTGGATCCAAATTTCCACTCTAAAATGGTTCTTTGTTAGAATGCATGTCCTTAATCGTGCACTTTTATATGACATCCATTTTTCATCGTCCTCCACCCCTTTGTGTTCAGTAATCCGTAATAATCTCTAAAAGGCAACTGAATTTCGAGACCAGCCTAAGCCAAGACTCAGATGGCTTTCAGAAGAGAGAGAGAGATCAGGGTCCGAAAAAAAATTAGGTTTTAGAATGCCTGTGGCCTACGTTGAAGAAGGTGAAACATTGATTGGAATGGACAGTTCCATATCTGGATCCACTGTTCTCACATTAATTTGCTTCTTGGGGTCCCACTCAACATCATTCACAAAACACTGATATACAATCCAAAAAGAGGTATCGTATTGAAATGGATATAGCTTGAGGATCCCAAGGAAAAGTTTTTGTGAGTATTTCAGATAAATATCTAATATATAGAGAATAAAATCTATTCGACATGTACCCAAAGGAAGTGATCTCAAAAATTATTTGTAGGTTTTGTGTTGAATGCAAATCACAACAGTATCGTTGCTTTATCGTTTCTGTAGATATCAAATAGAGAAGATCTCTGCTCAAATTCCCTATTTCAGGTCACTTTAACGTCATTCTATACTGCTGTGTTTCTGTATGAAACTCTATTACATACCTATTAAATTTCTTCCCAGTAGGGAATCGAGCAGTTGATGAACACGGTAATTACTATAATTACTAATTTCACTGAAGAATAACATAAATCGCTAGCATCAATGACATTGTAATGCACAGAGTAAGATAAAAGAGACTATCGGTGACAAGGTAATGCATAAGGTAAGATACCTTTTATGGTTCATCGTGTTTGTCTCTTAATTTTTGGGGAAAAATTCTCATATGATTATAAATAGAAAGGAACAAAGTAAAAATTCAATACTTACATGAAACCTTATTTTTATCCCTGCATTTCCATCAATGAACCAATGAAAGAATAATCTACCAAAGAGTAATTCATGAATTTCCAATTTATAGTGTGTACGTGTGCATAATCAAAATTTAAAATTTATATAGAATTAGAAACCAACCACGAGATTTAGGACGAATGATATTATTAAAATTACAAGGATAATTAAATATAAAAGTATAAGTTAAGGTGTGAAAGCATTTAGAAATTTTTTAATAAATCAAAAAATGTTATCAAAATTATTTTCAGTTTTCTCCAGAATGAATTTTGGTCCGGTAATGTACACACTGGGAATATTTGTCACTTAAAGTCACTTAAACAGCTTTAATTACATTTTTCAACAAATGGAAATTCATTCCTTTAATATACTCCAACTACAAATGATTTATGAAGAGTTTTTTTTCTAATTTTATTACATAGTATTTTTGAAAATTTTATCTTCATAATATCCTTCATCTTCTTAAGAACTACTCCGAAATACAGTTCAGTGCATTGACATTTAATTTCACACTGACAGTCTGCGGATTTTTATTTGACATTTTAACCTAAAAGTTCTTCAGTGTACTTTCAGCATTTGTGGGGTAGCATTTATGTTAATAATTAAGAAAATATTCCGTGTAAAGGGAAACATTTTACAGACATAAATTTTTGTGTGCATTTAACTCGATTTGGTGTGGAATGGGCGATAGAGATTGGCGTCCGTTTGTTTATGGTGGAGTTGCATCAATTACGGCTGAATTTGGTAGGAATTTTTCACATATTTTGTGTTAATTTTACTCTGCAAACATTTTTAATTAAATAAACAGTAAAATTGAAACGTTTTATTTTACATGATTATATATTACATAACTTTTGTTTATATTGAAAATTTCTTGTGCCGGTTACTGCTTATCTCTAATTCCACGGCATATTCTCTCGAAATTAGTCATGAGAATCGGGAATTGCGTCAGTTTATTATTACTTAACATGAGAAATTGTCATGACGGCCTCGAAAATGTTCTAAACCTTGAAAATATTTTGCAGGTACTTTCCCCATAGATACAACTAAAACTCGTCTACAAATTCAAGGTCAAAAGATCGACCAGAAATTTTCCCAGCTAAAGTATCGTGGCATGGTAGATGCCTTCATACAAATCTCAAGGGAGGAAGGTGTAGCAGCGCTCTACTCTGGGTAAATGCAATTTAAAGCCATTTCCAATTCATTTCTAATTCCATGCACAATTCCACACAGAATATGGCCTGCAGTACTGAGACAAGCCACATACGGTACAATAAAATTCGGCACCTATTACACATTAAAGAAAATAGCCACCGAAAATGGACTTTTAGTTGACAAAAATACAGGACGTGAACGGGTGTGGGGCAATGTACTTTGTGCTGTAGTTGCCGGTGCATTTTCAAGTGCAATAGCAAATCCGACTGATGTGCTCAAAGTGCGAATGCAAGTGCATGGCAAAGGTACCGAGCAACTTGGACTCGTTGGTTGTTTTAGGGATATATACGCTTTTGAAGGTATCCGGGGCCTCTGGAGAGGTGTCGGTCCCACAGCTCAGAGGGCCGCTGTGATCGCCGCTGTTGAATTGCCCGTTTATGATTTTTGTAAACAGCAATTAATGAATGCATTTGGCGACCAGATTGCCAATCATTTTATGTAAGTCTTTTCAATTACAGGGGGAGTTTTTCCGTAATGTGTTTGTTCTTTTTGTTTCAGATCTAGTTTTATAGCCAGTTTAGGTAGTGCGATTGCTTCTACTCCAATAGATGTGATAAGAGTAAGTACAGAGAGTTATAATCGATTATTAAGTAGTTAAGTAGTATGGGAAGTGGTGATATACTGCAAATGAATCATGATAAAATTGGCATGCTGCCAGGTCCAATTGATAGGGCCTTCTTGCTGACAAAGGCTTCCATTAAAGTGTTTGATACTGCAAAGATGCAGATCATTAGTTTCGTGCAACTTCGAAGTAAACAATGTCAAGTTGTCGCCAAAGCATCTGGCTGTATATCGTCAAATGTCTGTTCAGCTTTACAAAGCAAGCAAGTGTGTTGAACGTACCTGACCTTGGTTTATTTTGCTTTTAATTATATGCAGCTGTTCTGTGTTTAAATGACGAGTTAATTGCGAGATTAATGCAAGAAAGTATTGAAATATACGCAATACATGGGTGCAGATAAGCTAAGATGCTTCTTTTATAACGGTTTATTGACTGCGAGATATTAGAACAGACTTTATAGGGAAAGTTGTTATGAAAGATATTCTGGTAGGTACCGCATTTAAGTATAATCGAAATTTATAAGAACGCATTGTCTGTTCAACTACAATCTAATCAGTTACACATACCTCGTTTTATTAAAATGATAGCCCCTGTCATAATCAGAGTTTTAGCTCATGTCTTCAACTACTGCCTTACTACATCTCAGTTCAATAGCCTAGTTCCAGGGATTCCTAGAATCTTACACCAAAAAAAAAACATCTCAGTTTCCAAGTCAATGGAAGCAAGCTCTGATACTACCCATTCCCAAGAAATCGGCCCTCTGACCCTAGTGATTTCCGCCCAATAAGCCCAGCTCTGCGTCTTCGCTAAGGTACTAGAAAAATTTATCTATTCTCAGATTATGCATTATATCAGCAGAAATGGCTTACTAACACTTTGGCAGTCTGGATTTCGTCCGCATCACAGTCGTGAAACAGCTATGATAAAAGTTACTTCAGATATCTATGAAGCTCTGGATAATAATAAATTTGGCAATCCTTGTTTTACTCGATTTCAAAAAAGCTTTCGACTCTATCGATCACTCAAGAGTGCTATCAAAATTGGGAAATAATTTTCAGTTTTCCTTGTCAGCAATAAGCCTTTTCAAACAATTATTACTTGGGCGTAGACAGTATGTAAAGATAGAAAATATACTCTCTGACAGCGTGCTTGTTAGTTGTGGTGTCCTCCAAGGTTCTATACTTGGTCCACTTCTTTTCAGCCTTTATATTAATGATCTTCCAACTGTCATTAAGGATGCATTCATTCATCTTTATGCTGATGATGTTCAGTTGTATCTTAGCAGACCTATTGGTCTAATGGACGATTGTGTATGCAGAATGAATGATGATCTTGGGTTTTGAGTTGAACTCGGGGTTCACACGTTGCAATTTTGTTAATGCCACAATAAAGAAAATTTATGGTTGTCTGCGTTGATTATGGCTTAACTCCAGTTTACTAACCTTACATACAAGAAAAAAGTTAGTTGGAAGTCTTATAATTCCTTACTTCATATATGGGTGTACAGTTTTCCCAGTTCTTGACTCAATATGTCGCAGAAAACTCATGGTTGCTTTTAACGATGTTACCCGCTTTGTAATGAAATTGTCGCGCAACTTTCACATATCTCAACATGCGGCTTTCTTCCTTGGCCAACCCATAAAAATATATTTATCCCAGCGTAGGTTGAAATTCTTTCACCGACTTATTTTCAGCCAACAACCCGCCTATTTGTTTGAGAAATTGACTTTTTTTGCAATCGTCTCGCCACTCTAATTTGTTAATTCCCCGATATAGATCTCAGTATGGTGAGCGCTCTTACTTTGTC
>QYTT01078470.1:24271-35181 GCA_006980735.1 Dasypogon diadema | reverse complement strand
CTTAGAAGTTTATATTTCGCAAATTTAGTGTAAATAGATAATTTATATGTTAAAAATAAAATATTTGCCATTTTTAATTTTGTCTTTTAATTATTTTGAAAATTATGATGGACACAAGACTTTTGAAACTGATTTTAGTTATTATTTTACTACCCATATTCTAGCCACCATTTTAACTACATCTCAATATCCCGATGTGTAGAAGAATGTAAGGGCTATGCCGATTTCGAAAAAATCTACCGACACCCGATCTTGCGATTTTAGGTCTATTCGCAAAAAATTATTAGAGAAACTAATTTGTTTATAAATAAATGATTTTTTGAATAAACACCAATTTCCTAGTGACCTACCAGCCTTGTTAAAATTGTTAGAGAACGTAAGAAAAAATGCTGGAAGGATATCGTTACGTCACTTGTTTTGCTGAATTTCTCGAAATGTGATCCTATTTGAATCGCCTTCGTTTTGTGCTTTTATCAGTTTCATTTCTTAAAAACTATTTTGCTTGTTGGCGACAGTGTGATGATGAGTTTTCTGATTGCATTGAATTGCAGTTCGGGGGTTCGAAGGGTTCCATCCTGGATCCTCTCCTATTTACTTCTCTGACAATTTTTCAATACCTCAAGAAAAGTGTAGAATTTTGGTATTTTAGGATTTCTCAGCGTTTCTTAACCACTTGTAATCAAACCATCATAAGCATCTAGTGATGACTTCTACATATAGCATCCTTGTTTGATTATTGTGACTATCTATACAATTGCAGGAATGCTGCATCATCGGATAAGCTTCAAAAGACTTTCTAAGTTTGCGTTTCACTTCACTCTATTAGAATTCCCGGAATGACACTGAGGCAACATCCACAAACTTTACCCTATTTAAAAGGTAATATAAAGTTCTTGCAATATATACGTATATATACCTGCAATGTAAAAATCCATGCTTTATAACTGCAGATAGACTCTCAAATGAAGCCAAAACGAAGGACAGTAGTTCATTATAAATAAAATTACACTGATTTTATTATAAGATGTATAAGTAAACATCAATTATAAAAGTTTTTATCAGTGGTTTAGACGTCCAAAATTTAAATTTACATTATTATTATTTACAAAATAAAAAATGAAATTACTATGCAAATTTTACAGTGTTGCAATTGCAATATCAGCTATCGCAATAGTAGGGGAGTCTGAGTCTTAAGCAAAATTTGATTGATTATATTGATACTATAATACTTTGTTTACTCTTATTAGAAGAGGGGTTCATATTAAACACCGGGTTTTAGTGATTAAAATTAATCTTCAAAGATCGCTCTCAAAATGTGTCAGAACTTAGCAACACCGGTCAGGATAGAATCAAATGAGATGATATACTGTGGCTTAATACCTGAGCTGCTCTTTCTAATGTGATGAGCGTCAATATCGTAGCCAATAACCAATTCTAAGTACCCAGCAAATTCCACTTTTATTTTCATCGAAGGATGAATTCATACAAAAAACTGAAAAAGTTGAATTTTGAAACCTCTGCACACCGAGTTATAAGTCCTGGTTTGGCCCCTGTTCGCGTCATATAGTACTTTGGATGTGGTATAGGCCAATGATTAAGTTCCACACTCTCATCGCTTCTATATTCAAATTGCATATAATTTCATAGTCTTATGTGTGACTATTTCAACCATCGGGATTTATTTTCTAAATGCGAAACTTTTAAATAATATTTTAAAGCAATTGAATTACAGTATGAAAGGATTTATGTTAAATTGGAGCAATTCTATCCAGAGATCAAACTTCTGCTCATTGCATATTTTGTATACGTTTTCCAGGCCTCAGATAAATAGGTAAGCAATACCGTAGTCAATGCAACTTATTTACTATAATTGAGACAAAGTTGAAATAAGGTAGGAATGTTGTGTCACCAGTGGACCGAATAATTGCGCTGACATCTTAAACCAGAACGATATCAAATTATCGATGAAGGCTGGCATTAGAGTATACTAGCCTCCTAACAATCACCTTGCGGTGAAGTACTTTCTATACCTTAACGACTGACTTAGTCAGGTGATATAACTATAAAGGTTAAATTATTCTCCATGCCTGTGTGATGGCATGGCTATGATTTGAACTTTCTTTTGTTTTTTACTTCTTTGACTTTTACTCGGCAACAAAGTGTCGAAGACTCAGGAGTGCAATTGAACCTTCTGTTAGTTAATTTCCTACCCTTTTGGAATAAGAGGAGCGGGTTGTGGTTACAGTTTTAAGTCACTAATAATAAAACATGGAAAATATCACTTTGCGGTTACCTTTTCATTCGAGAGGGAAATATTATTAACTGCTATTAGAATTGTGACGCGGGGCGAATTTAGAGCAAAAAGCATCGTCGATGCGTCGATCACATTATTTGGAGATCGTAAAATTTTACACCACATGAAATGCAATCGATTGACTGATTTACGATTTAACGTCGAACAGATATCTGAAACAAACAGAATATTTTTACGACCTGAAAGACGATATGCGGTTTTTAAGAGTGTAGAAATTTCGCATTTGAAATCTTTGAGTATTAATTGCTTTTTTCATTGTCGCGCTTATTCTTGAGACACACTGGAATAGTTATTCATAATAGACGATGGAAGGAAATAATGAAATCTACATGAATTGCAAATGAATTTATTTTTAAGACCAGAATTTATTTAGAATTATGACAAGGGTTACGTCAGATACATTATAAACGCTTTCCAAGTATATTTCCCGTCAGAGTAAATTATTTCAAACTTCCATACTTTTCTGTCTCGAATGACAGCTTCTATCTAGATGCTAGATACTAGATTTCCTTTACTGGGCGATAGTATACAGCGCATATTTTTTTACGAAGAGCGCTTTCTTAGCAATAGCTTTAAAGTACCACAGAGAACCACCCCGGTCCGTTGCTTTTTATTATCTATATAAATGACATTGGTTTTGTTGAACTAACTCCTAATTTTGTTTTATTATACCCAGTCGGTATAATAAGGTACTTCTAATTCTAATTATTTGCCACGAAATACGCGGTATTGTATATTTGTCGTATATTGTTTTATAAAGATATTCTTCATACCAAAGCAAGCAAACTGAGGTCGATGGCTGTACTGAAATTGTCCTTCGACTCAATAGAAATCAGCAGCAACATTGAACTTCCTATAGTTTCCATATGGCCGCTAGTCTTTATTGGTTTTCTGCACTATATCGAGGGGATTAGTCCGGCTATTTTTGGACATACAGCATATCTAGAACTCTTGCTTAGAAATTTTGAAGTGCATGTGAGGTAGACACCTTGACTTCACATGCACTAGACGTCCACTAGTTTGAATGTAACGAGCTACATTGTGCTTAGCCTGTGCAGCTGAGTTTTCTGATAACCTAGGATACAGTTTGTATACAACCGAAACTTGAAAACCTTCAGCTCGGAAGGATAGTGATTCTGTCTTGTGATCATACCAGCAGGATGACCATAAAGTTGATGGCATCTTGGTCCTATTGGAGGTGGAACGTCCAAATGAGTCTGTCTGCTGTGTGGTCAGTTTGAAATATATCTGCATTTCAAGCAGCTATCTCATCTAGATAGAAAATATCACGTTTGGCAATCAATTCTAAGAATTGAATAGCATTCTGATTAATCGGGACAGCTAGATTCGTTTTTTCTATCAAATTCGTAGTACTGTATACTATCTCTCAATTAATTCAGTATCACGTATAATGGAATCCTAGCAAATTGCATTGATGTGTTGCAGAAGAATGCCGTAACATTTTCAAAGGATTTGGTTCTGGTTGTTGAAGAAAGTGAAACTATAACCAAGTGCGTTGATTACAAATATCTGCGCATCATATAATTATTTTTGCAACGAATGCTTCTGTAAGAAAGGAAAGGCTTCTGTAGAAAAAGAACAGAATACAATACTTGCACTACAAGTTCTCTAAAATCAAAAAAAAACCTTAATTGTTTTAATTCTTAACAAATATTGCTAAAAATGAAAATATTTATTGGTTATATGCGTGAATTATGAAATATTTTCATGGTGTACAACTGCGGAGGGATGCCACAAAACCAAAACCATTGAATGGCCTAAGTTGACCACAATATGAGTTAGGCCGCAGACAATTTCAGCCACAAAACTCATGTAAGTGCTGAAACTTCTGAGACACTTACTTTTAACGATGTCCAATGTGGTGCGAATTGTTTTTTGAGTTTTTATTTAGTCCTGTTCAATGAGCAATTACTTATATGCCGGTCCCGTACGCATCAAACAGTCGGAACCTATTAAATTCATTGCCAAGAGTAGAATATTTAAAAATAGGGTTTCTGGAAATGGGGACCTACTTCAGTTCACAGAAGAGAAAAGTTCAAACAAAACTACAGAAAATCCAAAAATTTAGAGCTTGACATGTATAGCTTTATTTCTTAAAAAGGAAATGCAATGAATTTAAGGAGATTTTTATAAAAATTGGACATTTAAATGGAATCCAGTAGTACGACAAATCTATTCGGGAATTACAACGAAAGATTCTAATCAAGTTTCAAATTTCTGCTGAATGGTTTCTTCATTGGCTGGACTCTATGACGGAACTCCACATTCAGTGAAGTTCTTCCTACAGCGTTTCGATTTATCCTCAGTATAAATCTGGATTTAAATTTTAGATGCGTTCTAAGAGTTGGCAGCTATAAGATTTTCAAGAATTCTGCCGAAGACAGCAAAGTTTCCCACAAGTGAAAATAACTAACAAAGGCAGTGTTTGCATAGGCCTTATAGAGCGAACATCCGACATTAATTGTTAAATTAATTGTTCAATCGCATAATGCACTCTTTATAAAAAATGGATATAAAATTTATGATAAGCAACAGTAAGATGTAAATTGTCTTTTATAAGAAACAGAGCGTGGAAAATTGCAAAGACTTGCTTCTCTAGGAGTGAGGAGGCGCCATGCGCAACTTTCTCTAAACGCCCTTAGAGGCAGTAATAAATCTCCTATCATTATATCTTCATGTAATACGGAAGGCTGGACTAAGTGCCATCAGACTGTAAAGGATAGAACTCCTAACGCGGAACTTCGCCAATGGACACCTAATAATTCCTAAAGAATTTGGAAAAGCATCATTGACCTTGTTGGATGGTATGCCAATGAGGCACAACTTTGACTTGCCATTCAAGGTGATCCTAAATAGTCTGGTGAAAGAAAGAGGATCCTTTGCATAGTACCCAAATGTATTTAAAATGGAAGGAAGAATATGGATAGGATTTATGATTCAATGGTAGGGCCTCAAAATCTCTTGGTACCGGTCCAACTAATTTTCAAGCAGAGATCCACGGCATAGAGCTTTGCGCTCACGATAATATTGATAAAGATGTACGTGGTGTAAAAATAATTATACCATCGGGCAGTTAGACAGCGCTAAAGGCACTTGCCTCATAACCTGTGAGTTGAAATATGTATGTGGGCACAACACAGCAGAGTTACCTCAATGTGGATACCAGAAGGATACCATGAAGGTTCTGAAGGATCACCCTTCATTCGACCCGATACCTTATGCGGTTATTCGGAGAGCACGGGTCAATAAAGAATACTTGAATAATCATCCAGGTCCTAGACATGCAGAGAGGTTTATTAACTATTCGCAAGAGAGGACGAGTTCGTTACTCTCACTCAACAGGATTGAGCTGAAGATCATCACTAGCTTCCTCACTTGAAGGAAATGAGTCTTGTTATGAACGATTAATGCCGATTCTGCATGGAAGAGGCTGAAACGGCGGAGCATGTGCTCTGTGAATGCGGAGCTAAAGGGCATTTACAACGCTTACGGAAGTTATGTAGCTGTCATCGAGGATCTTTCGATTCGAATAATCGACCCACTGTCCTGGGGCCAGATTATGTAATTCGATTCGATCGTATCAGCGACCGAACTCATGACGGAACCAATGTAAAAATTCTGATTGGAATTTTTAACTTATTCAACTCAGAATTCCGCCATATTGAATTGAATTGAATTGAATTACATAATCTGCCCTTTAATCGTGTAGTCTCATGAAGCAGCAGTTACGTTGCAATCTCTGAACGTCTCAATTGGGGCCGGTTGCATCGATGATCGAACTTATAACGGAGTTCTGAGCTGAATAAAATTCAAATGTCCAATTATAATTTTAACATTGATTCCGCCATAAGTTCGGTCGTTGATCGAATTGCATTAAATTTCATAATATGGACCCAGATCTTTTACGAGGCTCATTATCTAAATTGAAATCACCTTCACGAACTTTTCACTTTAAACGTTTTGCTAATCTTTCTTGTAATAACAACAAGATAATTCCGACATATCCGATTTCTTATTATTTTATATTTTCAAAATTCCAGCTATATGGGTTCGCGTAGTCAACTGATAGAATCCAAATAAATTCAGTTTTTATTATCTGCTAATTCTGTGTAAAAGTCAGCGCATTTTGCATCTATATAATTATCTTTCAAATTTTACAAAATACGTAACTGCAGTTTCCATTGAAATCTCACAAGTAAACAAGTTGTAGCAGTGCCACCTACAGCTTCATAATCAAAATATTACAACTTTCGCCATTTTCTTTTACAGCCCAGACAGTGAACTGTCATGTCAATGACAAGTCTGCAAAGTGAAGACGTCTGTTTGTAAAACGTTTTGTGGAAATCTAAATTAAAATTAATTTCAACATATTAATCTGATTTATTGAAAAAATGACAACAGCTGCTAGACCAACATTTGATCCAGCTCGTGGCGGAAGTGGACGAGGTGAAAAAGACTTGAGTGCTTTGAGTAAACAGTACTCAAGTCGAGATTTGCCCAGCCACACAAAATTAAAATACAGGTAAATTTCGAAGTATATTCAATATCTCTTCACATTTATAATATTAATGAAATAGGGAGCCAGGTCAGGGAACAACAGATGAACTTCGAAGCCGTGATTTCCGCAAAGAATTAGAAGAACGTGAAAGGGAAGTTCGTCCAAACAAAAGCTTACCCCCGATCGTCCGAAAAGCAATTGAAGCTAACAACAACGCGAATAAACGGCCAAAATTAGATCAGGTGAATGTTTCTGTACTTCAAATACCTCCCAAAAAATAGACTAATTGATGTTTTAATCCTTACAAATAGATTCCAGCAGCAAATTTGGACGCTGATGATCCAGTTGACCCTGAAAGTTCTGACGATGATGATTCCGATGACGACACAGCAGCTCTTTTGGCAGAATTAAATAAAATAAAACAGGAACGCGCCCATGAAACAGCAAGAAAGGAAAAAGAGAAGAAGCAGGAGGAAGAAAGGATACGAATGGAGAATATATTATCAGGCAATCCCCTTTTAAATTACAGTTCCAATGCAAAAAGCGATTTAAAGGTAAGAAAAACATTCGTTTCCTTCATGAACAATTTAAATAATTGTGATTTGCATTTTTCAGGTTAAACGCCGCTGGGATGATGATG
Source organism: Dasypogon diadema (assembly GCA_006980735.1). Classification (NCBI taxonomy): domain Eukaryota; kingdom Metazoa; phylum Arthropoda; class Insecta; order Diptera; family Asilidae; genus Dasypogon; species Dasypogon diadema. Next base: position 27,708 of record QYTT01078470.1, on the reverse strand, counting down.
TTGTGTTCAAAAATTGTGCGCGCACAGAACCAGAGAAGAAAACTCATTTCATAAATGATTCGTTGCGATCAGAATTTCACAAGAAATTTATGGAGAAATATATTAAATAGTTTATAAGGAAATTCCTTAATAAATTGACTGGTAAGATTCATATAACTTACAAACGTTGTTTCGTGCAAACCCCCACTTATCCTCCTTCTAACTTTGAACAAGTTATGTAAAATCCTAAACGCATCAATTTCACTGGTTTTCTTATAAGTCGCTAATATAAATCTCACTACGGTCGCATTTTATCATTTAAAAGACTCGGATTTTCTCGATACAAAGTTTTGGGAACTCCGGCCAGACAGATTTTTATTTTAAAATTCTAGAAAAGGTCTAATAACTTTGTTAGTCTTACTGGATCGCCAGCAATAAGCTTACTGTACGTGTTTCCCATGGTGTTCCCCAAGGTTTAGGGCCAGTGCTATTTTCAAATTTCCACTTATATGCACACGATCTTCAATAATACATATTCAATCGTAATCGTTGACGCTGTATAACATTTAAATTCTATTCTGCCGCATGTTTATAACTGGGATATCGAATAAACTTTATAAGATTGCGATCGGTAGCACAAAAGGCCTCCTTTAGATGTTTGGATGACGATGGAAGATACCATAGGGCACTATAAGCCTTTTACAGGCAAGGAAGGATTCGAGATCTCAACTTCTGGGCAGGTGAAATGATTGAGACGGATAATAACCCTTTGATAGTAGAAATAACTTGGGGAGATGATGATTATATTTTTTGATTATGGACATTATGATCTTGGTTACAGCACAAGAATTTCAATATTTCGATGCTGCAAAGGGAAACTGTTCTAAGCTACCGATTGCATTAAAATAAGTAAATATAGAAATAAATCGTACTGAATTCATTTTATAAAATTGAAAAATTTTGTGGAATTTAAAAGTGAATTGAGAAACAACAGAAAAATAATTTTCTCCCTACATTAAAATTGAATATTTTCTCAAAATATAGGTGGCAGCACAACTGCTTTATTTTAGAAACAAATTTGTTGTATGATGTGGCAACACCTTTTGCCTTTGTGTCAATTTTCCCGATTTGATTGACGTCCAGAAACGCAAATACACAGCTGATTGCTGATTTTTATAGAATAAAAACAAACTTTTACTGATAGCGGGTGAAAGACATTCGCAAGGGTTTCCACCCACATTTTAGTATTTTACCGACAGTCTAGAGAAAAAATCTCCATATCTAGTTTACAGGCGTAAATTTTTGCAATGATTATTAGTGCATGATAAGTGCGCAGCAATGGAACAAGTCGGTGATAAAAGTTCGACTCTGGAAGGTAAAATAAGTTTAGATGTTTTGCTTTCGATTTCTTATTATCTCTTATTGAGAAAATTGTACTGATATGCCGCTGGACAGAAAAATTGTCTCTTGATTGAATCATTCGGTGTTGCAAGAACAGTTTCTTATCGAGAGGGAGGAAGTTCAGTTTATGAAGGAAGGCCTTTATGAAGCAGGATAATTTGATTTCGTGCAACCTTTCTGTAAAGCGTAAGCTAATTAATGTGTGAGCTTAAAATAGACAAAAAGGATATCGAACAAAATGTCTGTGATAAAATTGGATTGTGAAGAATTGAGGTCAAAGTGAATGTGCACGTATTAAATTTCACAATGTTGCGGTTAAATGTGCTGGGGGAAATTGAATTTTATCTCTTTGGATCGTTAGGCAGAATGAATCATTTGTTTCGTGCTTACCGCTTTAGAATGAAACAAGTGTGTTTTTTTATTGTTTGCCTGGTATTGCGCGGCTTTTGTTAAAGAAATTCTATGGTAAAGAGTTATTCGAGCAAATCAAGCGTGACGAGAGCGACAAGTGCCGCAATTTAGTCGAAATTCCAGATAATTTGGCAATAATTATGCAGGTTGTTTCCTAAAAGACGTACACATACGCTCTTGCTAATCAAGATTTGTAAGGTACTAAGCCGTTCATGAATGTTCAATTACAAAAAACTCAGGAAACTTTGAACACTTTCATCTGAAATTGAGCCTCACAATTCAGAATGGAATAGAAAAGCTTTTTGCCCATTCAGTGAAAACCAATTTTATGAATAAACTCAAAAGCGGGATGTGAGGCCTGCTGTTGTTTGCAACGGAATGGTAACTCCAACGTACCACACGCATAGCTGTGCGGTTGAATTGCTTTTTTCTTTAAAACTAATGCAGACTTCCACTGTCGATATTATTAAGAACTCTACTTTTAATTATTTGTAGACTTTAGTACATCCATTTTAAGGTAAAACTCAGCTTGGGAACAAATCCACTGCAGGGACATGCGTAGTACGCTAAGTATTTGAAATGTTTTTTTTTCTAATTTGCATCAACAAACAATTCAGAACAAAACGATGTATTGCTTTAAAAGTGAACAAACATTTCCTAACCATTTCGTACCCACGCCGGTAGCAGATTTGTTCCCCTGTAAGCGCGTGTTCAATTCTTGCAAAGGTCACGGTGATTTATTTTGGTATCAGTAATTGAAGCAGTTCTGCTTACGAAAATTGTATTTGGGAAGCCACTGGCATGATGCATAGTAAGATTTCATTCGAAAAGCTGTGGACTAAACTGTTATCATATTAACAGCCAATCTCCTCTTTCAAAGATCCTCTTCTGTCTAAAAGTTATGCTGTATGAATCATAGCGTTGTGCGTCCGAAACGTCCATTACCAATGTACTTTCGTTTGTTAAGATACACGTTATGATTAACGGATTTAGAAACTGCCTAGAAATCTAATTGATAGCAAATTATGGATTTTAAGGTATCCTAAAGTCATCCTGGTTGAATTGATGAACTGATTTTTGCACCAGGAATAGCCCTGACCAAACTTCAGGTTTTGAAGAACACTTAAATAAAACATGGGTCGAAAAGGTCCAGATCGTAAGCTTGAAATAAATACTACTAAGCTAAAGACATATAGCGTTTTCATATTTCATATTTTTCACGTAGTGTTGCGCTGAAAATGTTCTTTAATAAAGAAAGAAGAAAGCTGAACATTTTCAGTGCGACACTACGCGAAAAATACGTCGTTAGTGCGCCAACAGCGATGAAACAAAAACGCTAATAACAATAAAGTCAGTATAAATTAAAGAAACAAAAAACAAAAGAAAACCCGACTGCAAAAATTGAAAATAAATTAACTTATTGAAATAATAATTTTGCCTTTAATTTGATACCTCACTACATGGGATTCATTACCTTCGAGGTTATAATACGGCACCTAAAATCCACCATATTCTTCATTCTTAATTTAATATAGCCATTGTCATTCTTGACATCAAGACGAATCTCAAAATACCTCGCTCGTTAGGATCGATAAAGCCATTTAGGGAACCGACTATCAGACATACGTACACCCTAAAAATATTAC